>JANHGB010133510.1:0-55253 GCA_026283785.1 Coracopsis vasa
TTTCCTTATAAAAGCTTTTTTTTTTTAAAACAATGGAATAAAAAAACCCAAAAAAAAACCCCAACCCCCCCCCCCCCAAAAAAAAAACCCAACAAACAACCCAAACCACAGCTAAGTAATAGTGGTACATGGCCCACATACCTACATACTTTTTTTAACAGTTCAAATTATGCAAGTGCTTATGCACCCAAAGGAAGAACAGTCATGCTGCTCCTAGACTAAAAATTTCTGTGAGCAATACATTTTGCAGAAACAGAGCAGAGCTTTAGAAAGTGGGGTTTTTAAATGATATGGCACTACTCCTAAAGGAAATATTACTGACAACAGCATGCAAATGTTTGGTATAGTGTTTGGCACAAAGTGAGAACATATGGTATTTAATGCAAGCAAATTAAACAGCTCTATGCTACAGTCAACTGGAGATGCATGCTACTGTAGGAATCCTAAAGCTGGCATAAACTATTTCCCTCAAGATTTGCACCTGTATGAATTTGGCTGAACATATGCGCAGTTCAAGCAACTATGCATTGTTAAAATTCATCCAGGCTTTCCAAATGCATACAAATGATGGATTCTAGCTAAAATTTACAGGTAAGTATTTCAGTTTTTCCATTTGTGTGCCTGAACTCAAGCAGATGATACGTGAGCTCATAATGGCAATCATCTGCACATCTGATCAATTGTCTTCTCTTCCATCATCATTGGGTTTTTCTATTCTTTATTTAATCTTAGTTGAATGGGTTTAAATTACTCTCATTCAAATGCATCAGCAACTATCTAAAGACAAGAATTAACTATCCAAAACCATATGCTGCTTAAGAAAGTCTAGAAGAACCTCCCCAATCACAGTGACTTGTGTCTCACTGACAAAGTTAAGGTTGCTCAGTACTACACTGTGCTCTGAGTTACCAGGATGATCCAAACTTGTCAAAACCTCTTATGTGTTTAAGCAATTCAGGCTTATGCATCACAGCTGGGGAAGACTTTCTACCCCCAGAGAAGAACCCAAACTCTAGGCATGGGTTGATTTGGATTGATCACAGGCCAGCTTTTAGCTTTCAATGGCATCACCATGCTGCAGGCTTCACTTCTTTCCCCACTAAAGTACAGGCATTCTTCATCCTGTAATTTTAACTCCCTGGATTTCCTTTAGCTTGCTATTCCAAATCTGCATTGCTAAAATCTGCCATGCAAAGCAAATAACCCAAATTAAATTTCCTGTGTAATAATATTATAATCACTGAATCTTCAGTTTCACCATGTTCATCAGATTTGGCTCCTTTTCTAGGATGAAACTCAAAAAAAAAATTCTCTCTTCACATCAGCTGCTCAATAGACTGTTCAGGAAGGTAATTTTGTTTCACCTCTAGAAACATTTCAAGCTATTCTGAAAGTATTCTTGCAGTCATTGCCAATACAGTAAACTAACCAAAATCAATGCTTCTAACTTCTTCCGCAAAATTCTAACATCTATATTGACTAACATTTTCTCTTCCCTTGCCCTGCCCTACAGACCTATAAACATTTAGCCCATTTGTAGAATTTTACATTACAATATTCCTCTTAATTCGGCCTTGATGTAACAAGCTAAGTTACATATTACAACACATAGAGAAATTATCTTTTTTTATTTTATATTAGAGACAAATTTTTGTATCTTCACATTTCACTACATGAGTCCTACTGAAATGAAGGATTTATGTCTATATTTTAAAATTGCTGGGAGCCAGTAATAGTATTAAAATAGGATATTATGTACTATAGTCTCAGAATCAATGTCAAAATGTTTCAGCTATTTTCATGCTAAATTTCATCTCTATAGAAACACCACAGCTAAATTTGGTATGAACTGTAGATTCTTCTAGTAATACAGATCAGCATTAAAGACTCCAAATTAGTTACTTAGAATTCAGGTGTCTGAACTGATTTACGAGATACCTTAGCTATAATCATCTTAATCTCTGTGCATTAATTTTATCTCCTGCAAAAAAGAATTGCCTTTATGGCTATAACACGAATTATCACTTGAAGTCTCCAAGTTCATCACCAAAAAAAAAAGGACACCCCCCCCAAAAAAAAAAAAAAAATCAAAAAAAATCACAGAGAACAATCTACACTTTGTCTGATTAATGAATTAACTGGGTTTTTTGGCATTTTTCTGTTTAACTATGAAAGAAAATGAAACATTTTTTATCAAACATTTATGGGAGAGCTTGGGAAGCATGGCAAAGTGAAGGGATAGAGCTACACTTTCTTATTATCTTCATGTTAAAGAAGGAAGTTGTATAACAACCAATATTTTAATCAATCTGTCCTCAAAACCTCTAAATGAAAAGTTTTGCTGGATACAAATTCTGTGGAAGTTGTGCCATTTCCATTTACAAGTTCATGCTAGACATAGCCTCAGCTGCAGACGATGGTTAGTGTAATGAATAGGACACAAGGTTCTCCACTCATGTAAGATTTTAGTCTTCACGAGAGTTTGGCAAATTCTTCCCCTCCACTGGGAAGAAGAGCACCTTCCCAAGGACATGTTGGTACAGGTTACAAGTGTGTCTGTCTTGGCCATTGAGAATTCATCCGCACAAGCTGGCCTGACAACGTTTGCCAGAGCAATGGGAAGTGGATATAACACAGTGTTGTCATTTAATGTATTCAATGTACCTACTGATATCTAGTATAAAGAGATTCTCTGTAATAAATATGTATTTCTTTTTTATGATTTTTCTTCATGGTCCAATATTTTTTTTACTGTGTCTAGTCTATTCTAGTGTTAAGGACTAACTTAAGTTAGACTAATTAAGTTTTAAAGGACTAACACTTAGTCAAGTACCAGTCCTTTATTAAACAGCAGAAATTAATTCTAATGGAGAATTCATCACTCAGAGCATCCTGAGCAATCCTAAACATCACTAATAGTCAGTTTAGGAGAACGCAGCTTATTCACGCATTTTAAAGCGGGACAGTTTACATCAGGTTATGCTATGGAAAACAAATGTGTTGGCAAGTAACAGGCATGTTTCAGTCTAGAATTTTTCTAAAGCTTAGCCTGCCTGAGAGTTGAACAGGGTCTCACTTTTCCTGACAAATGACATTGCTCAAGCTTGCCATGAACAGCCAGCTCAGTGGTCAGTTAAGAACAGGCCAACCCACTTTTTATGCTGCTTTAGAATATTTTTGAATTACTGCATCCAGAAATAGAAGTTGCTCGCTGCACAATGTCACAGCACATGTCAGTAAGACGCATGGCAAAACATAAAAAAAAACATTCAGATGCCCTTAAAATTAAAATGCATAAAAATCATGCATTCAGTCTAAACACATGCCTTGGAAAACACAGCACAGCAAGATCCAAGGTTTTCATGTGTAGAAGTGAAACTCAGTATTTTCAGCCCTTACTTTTGCAGGTTAATTTGTATTGCAAGATTTTGAAGACTCCTAGGAGAGCACAGGGGAGAGTAGATAAGCATAGCAGCTGTGGTCCATCCTGGGGGAACTTCTGTTTTTCCATTATTGTTGTTGTCTTCTCTTACCTGATTTAATCAACAGGCATATTCTATGTCAACAGTCAGCACCTCTGTGTCAGAACTAGCAATAAATCAAATCAGCTCTATAAATATGCTGAAGATTACACAACTCTGCCCAGCTTTTTGCTGCCAAGATAAAAATCCCAGCAGTGACGGCTAAGGTGCTACAGCTTGCCAAAGGCACTGTATCAGCAATGCAAGTCCTGTGGAATGGAATCAGCAAAACTTGAACAAAATAAAAAAATTGAAATAGTTGAGGATTAGAAAGAGAAAAAAAAAGACATCATGCTAATTTACAGGTTTATCAACTGTTCTGAAAATGGTGTGGTGTAAGATTGGAAGCTTCCAGAACAGGAAAAAACACCTTGGAAAACAAAGCACCACATCCAAAAGATTTAAGAAAAAAATATAGGTAACCTTCATACTGGCACAAAGATTGTTATTAATTTATGAGTATATTTAAATAAAGTAACAGCTTTATATAACATTATCATGAGCTATCTGTGTATGGACCATCAGACATTACACCCTGAGACAAAGGAAAAAAAGCTCAATATAGAAAAAGTTTCAACATGCTTTTTCTGTGATAAGCAACAGTATATTCTACAGATACTCTTTTTTATTGTTGTTGTAAGTCATATTAGTGTAAAGTCGCTAAGAATCCCCATTCTTTACTTGAAAACTTTCTACTCTGATACTTCTCGTCACTCAATAAATGACATTTTATGAAGGATCAGCAATCTTGACTAAACCAGAAAAGTACATTTTGAATTGTAATCCAAATTGTAAGAAATTATTCTGAAATTTGCATCTCTACGGAACAGTATCACCACATGCAGCGAAAGATTGCATCCAAGCAGAAGTGGGGAAAAGGCACAAATTGTTCAACTTAGGAGCTCCTTTCAGATCTTGGAGTTATTTTGGGTCAAATTTTATTTGCCTTTTCTCACATGGGGTATCTCTGTAGCAGTTCATATGGATTAGAGTTGTTTGATAGAAACCATCAATCAAGTTAATTACTGAAAATATATTTCTCTAAGCCTATGCCAATGAATGCTGGAAGGAGCCCCAGGTGAGGGTGACATAGCCTCAGCAGAAGCCCAAACAAACTAAGCAGCAACAACAGCAAAGCTTGTCTTCAGATGATCATGTTAACTGGAGGGCAATGAGAGCACAGTGCATTTCCCTCCATTAAATTTAGAATTATATAATTTTGCAGCTGCTGGGGGTAGCGGGAGAAGAAAATAATATAATCAGACAGAAAAGCAATGCAGCTTACTGACAAATCTTGTATAAAACTATATGGTTTTGCAAATATTTTATATAATTTAGATTTTGAGTTTATACAAAAGTATATCTCTACCCCCCAGGACTATTCATTGCATGTGTTATTTTTAAAATGACTGTTACTATTCACCTAATAAGACACCTACACATTCATCTAATGCAAGAAGCCTGGTGACATAAGATTATAACATTAGCATACGAGGCTTCTCATGTATAATTTATAGGTACCATGTTTTAAACTATTTTTTCCCCTTCTTGGATGCTAGACGTAGTGTTTAATTTCAGCTAATCCTTTCATCTTTTTCAATCTGGATTGTGAAGGTCAAACCAAATGCAATATTCCTTATATAACCTGAACCAAGGTCAGCCTTTGATTTTTATGATCAAAATTTCCCTTAGGAGGATAAAGTAGGAGTTAGCAATCAGTTCACCACCCAAAACTAACCTTAACTAATTACTGAACCCTTCCATACTAAAATGCCTGTGTTGAAAAAGAAAACAACACTTGTACCCTATTTTTTACCAGCTCAAGGGCAAAGATGAAGTAATTGCACAGCATGCATGATGAGACCTTCCCTTTAAACTGCATCTTGTAAGATTTGAAACAGGGGCTATAAAACTAGTCCTTTTGCCTTTTCTTGATTGCTTTTCCACCAAAGATAGATTGATACACTTGTGGGCCATACATAACAATATATTTGTAACAGTACTTTGTGTATAAATTCAATGTTAGAGATTATAGTGGTTTCTTCAGAGGAAAAAGCATCCTCCCTGCATATGTTCTCCCACTCAAAGCTGATGAAGTTTGAGAGGTGAAGGATCAAAGTACTTGACATTTGAAAATTTCACTCCAGTTGCTTCTTTTAATTCACAGCCTGCAGCTACAGACGTATGCATGGGCAATGGAAAGGAAGCCACCCCTTCTGTGGCTCATGCCCATCTGCAACTCCAGCAGCTTGCACCAAACTGTGCAGGCAGGGAGGTGGCAGTGGCGCTGCTTGGGGTTGTAACATCTCATACCTCAAATTCACATTTGTCTGCGCCAAGCTGCTCTTTGCTTTGTAATTAGATCATCTTTCCCACACAACTGCAATGTCTGCATGAAAACAGAAGGGTTTCCACATGCACGCTCATCCTGGAGAGCGGTTCCTCAGTCATCCCCTGCACATGTGGCTTGGTCATGCCCACCATGTCCTCTGGTATTAAAATTCTTCAAGTTTCTGCAAGCACAGTTTACAAGTTACTATCTGAAAACAAAATCTAGCACCCTAGCTATTCCTTTTTCCTCTTAAAACACAGATTCGGATATTTAGCACAGGCAAGCCTGGGGGAGTCTTAAAAACCCAAGCCTCTGTGCCACATTTCCAGGCCCTCCTGCATTTTGTTGTCCCTTAAAACTCTTTAACATCAGTCAAAACAGAAAAATTTTGCCAAGTTCCTTGCCTGTTACATACATAAACCATCACATATTCACTTTTGACAGACATGTAATGAGCAAAAGAATGCATTAATCAAATGATATATTAGCAGTAAACAGAGGATTTCATGCCTTTTTTTCCCCACCACAATGAACACCAGATGCATAGTTACTTTTTCATATTATCTTAAGTCAGTATTTTCCATGTCTTAGGCTCAAACCATAAATACCTGGATAAAGATTTTTTCACATTTCTTGCATCAAGAACAAAACATTTCAGATTTATAACCAGGAGAAAAACTGAGAGAAACCTTTAACAATCCAGTAAAGCTTTTCTGCAATATTTTTGTTTAAACTTCAGTACAGTATAAATAACATGTAAGCATCCCAAGAATGTCCATACGGCAAAAATAAAAAGAGGAGGTGGCTGTGTTTTTTCTTGTTGTTTTGTTTGGTTTTCTTGGGGGAGGTTTGGATGGGTTTTTTTGTTGTTTGTTTTTGTCTTTTTGTTTTGGGGGGGTTTTGGGGGTTTTTTGTTTGCTTGTTTTGTTTTTTTGTTTGGTTGTTTTTTTATTTGTGATATTTTAAAGGTGTTCTTAAGAGAACATTTGTATAAACTTTTGTTAGACATGGTATAGGAGGACTGGAAGAATATATATATATTTGGAAAGACCTTGCATATCTACCAATGAATAAAACATTGCACTTTGTGTGCACATTAAATCATGTACCATGACTAATCTTGGAATACTTACCAGCTTTTCTAAATTTCAGAAAATTAGTGGATTAGCTCAAGTCACCATTAATAAAAGACAGACTGTCACCTTAAAGCTAGGTTAGAAAGAAATAAACCAACATAGAGGCTTATGAAAACTACTCCTGTTGGTTGCCCAGTCCCTGATAGTAAGAACAACATCTGTAAACTTGGTGGCTGCATTCTATTAGACCCTTTTTTGCACTTTTACTACTATTTTTGTTGAAAAAAGAAAAAATAATTCAGATTTTCTTCCAACACTTTATTTTTTTTTAAAAAACTACTTAATAGGAACAAGAAATAAAAATGGAAACATCACAGCCACTTACTCTTCATTCTCCCTAGGAAGCAGGGAAACCACACCTCGGGTACCAGTGCAAATATTGCAGTTTAGTTGCCAAGCAACTCCCTTATCCTCTGAAATTCATGTTCAAGTGGCTATAAAATCACTCATTCAAAGGAACCAGAAAACAAAACCAAGTTGTATCTACAGCGCCCTGTTTTGTTAAGCAAAGTGCGAGAGAAGCAAAATCTAAACCCCAACCAAGGCTTCCTGAATGTAAAAAAATGGAAATCACAATATTAGCTTCAGGATGCCCAAACTGCCTTTTTCTCATCATGCAAAGAAGTTGGCATTAGTGTTCTCCAAAACATACTTTGAGAAGTGAGACTTCACGCACCAGCACCCAGTGCGACCCATCTCCTCTCCAGTGCACCAAGTCATCTTGATGGACTTTGAAATACCATTTTTTCTAGACCGTGGGATAGGAATGATAGGAAATATCAGCAATAGTGATCAAAGATGGCTGACCTGGATGGCAAGCAGTCAAACATTTGCATGGGTGTTTCTAATGATTCAGATAAACTTGATCACAAGCACAATATTTAAGCATCACGCATCCCAAAAGCTATTTGGGTGGGGTGTAGTTTTATTCTTTTGTTACTATAAGAAGTGAACAGAAGTGAATTATATCAGTCCAAATAAAGTATGATGCGAAATCAAGTACTGCATTTTTAATCCTGTACCTCATTTTTATTCATACATCTGCTATGAGAACTGAACAGCTAAGCACCACCAATTTTAGTGAACTATTTGCATATTTCTCAGTTATTTCCCATTTTCTGAGGTATGCATTCCACAAATATAAATAACTTGTGTACATATACTTTTGCGTACATAGATATATATACACATATGCACACATACGCATTCTAATATGGATATAAAAACGTCAATATTAACTCTCTTCCCCTTCTAATACTTTCAAAATTGAAACATCTTATTTGGACATTTGACATTTTTGGAACAGAAACCCATAAGGGTTTCTAATCATAAGGAAAAATAAATATATCCAGTTTGAATCAAATGTTGTGCTTTACCCAGTATGTTTATTTTTCTGTTCAGACAGATTAGGAAAAAAATACTCGAAGATGTTCTTATTTAAAACCAATTACTGAGGTAATAATAAATATTTAATTTCTTTCCTTTTGGTTGTTCTGAGAGGATCTAACCAGAGTCCACCAAGGCTTATATAGTCTTACTGTTATATTCTATTATAGCTTATAATGGTCTTACTGTTATCTGCAGTTGCCTTTCTTTGAATCCTTGATCATGAGGTTTCTTTTCCACTGTCCCCTTGAAATCTCCTTTCAGACAGAGAACTACAGTTTGGAGTAGCACAGCTGCAGGTGGGTTGGTGTGCGCATCCTCTCTGGAAACAGCATCACTGGAGAGACAGCTTTTTACTGTACACAGATACAGCAAATAATAACTAAGAAGAACAGACCACCACCACCACACAACCAACCAAAGCCACAGAGAAAAATAAATAAAAATAAGAACAAAAATAAAAACATATTTTCATATTAGGAAGACTTTAATCAAAACCATAACTTACTGCAGACTAGAGACAACATGGGGAGTACAAGAACTTCAGATAGCAAATTAGTTTATAGTATTTCTGAAAGCCTCTGATTGAAAGATTTAATTTTCTTTCACCTTTTTTAAAGACAGAATCTTTTAAACTATAATCAGCCTTTGTCACTGTGCTGGTCCATAATACTGTGTCTTTCACTAATCTTATTTTAATTTCTCCCTGTTTTGTGTTGCTTTTCAAATGTTATCTTCTCTGGGATAATAAAGATATACCTCCTGAAGGTATTTTTCCATTGTTTTTCAAACATATAGTTTTTAGCAAAGTGCTGGTATGGGAGAATAATTGCACAAGAGTGATCTAGGGATGAAAGACATGCAGAGAGCCAAAGATTGGGGGAATGGTTCATTGTGCCACATTCCTCCACCCACAGCATCTTCACCTGGGAAGCTGCAGGCATCAAGAGAAATATTCATTACAAACCATGAAATGCAAGTTGGGTGGAGAGTTAAATATTTATTGGGAAGATTTTTCCTGAAGATTAAGAAATCTTTGGTTTCCTTCCAAAAACCCAGCCTTTGTGATCCAAGGCTTGACTCTGAGGAGTTCAAACCTAAAATTACGAACAGAAGCCAGAGTGCAAACAAGTGTCTCTTTGCTCTGACCTTCATCAGGGAGCTGCCAGCTGAGGCCCGGCTTTCACATCTGGCCAAAGCCTTGTAGTTCATTTACAAATTTGCTCAAACAACACACAAACTGCAGGCTTTAGCTGCAGATTGAACTGGTCATGAAGGATGACTGTGTCATCTATAACATGTTGTCAACAAGTTCATACAGTTAATTGCAAATAAAAGCTTGAGAAATGGATCTAGGGTACAATTGCTCATGAGAAGGCAGATAGCAAATGCTTGCATAAATACTTCTACTTTATATATATACATACACATATATGTGTGTGTGATGAGATAAAGATGTCTAAGACAAATATTCATATATATATATGTTTTATATATATGAATTTTCAGGAAGTTTGAAGTCTCATGTTTTCTGCTCTCAAGCACTCCCCATTTTAAAGTTCTTAAGAAATCAAGTCATACCAGTACATTCTTCTTCCTCTCCAGTTCCTCCTGCACTTAGGTTGTAAACCAGGACCCTCTCTAACCCAAAATAATCAATAGCTTCACACTGGTTTTAACTACTTGCACTTTCTGTACATGCAGTCCATTCATAATAACCATTTTAGCTACCTTTTTTTAAAAAAAAAATAAAACACACATACAGGCCAGTTCAAAATGTTTAAATGCTCATTTATCTGTACAAAAATTTACTGCTCTTGGCCAGGCTAAATAGCTAAATCCTGACCATAGATTAAGGTTTTATAGCTTCTATAATACCACGCCACAATAATTTAATTTGTAAGTCCCAGTCCCAGAAAAGAGAGATGAAGATGGGACCTGGAGGAACCATGTCCTGCAAATCTTGATGTTCAGGGTAGATGATCATATCTAGCCTTCCCCATACCCACACATTCCCTACCTTCTGTCTTCCATTAAGCAAAGATCTATTGTAACAGACTTTCAAAGCCATAGGCACTCTCTGTAACTCCAAAGTCTAGGCAGTTTCTACCTAGGGAGCAAAACACTAAAGGTTTTATATGTTATCATTTGCTTAGAGTGTCCCTTTATTGCTACACAACTAAGCATCACCCTTACATCTTCTGCAGCACAGAAACCCACCATTTCCTATTGGCTCACTATCACCACCTGTCTACCATAGTCTGAATTATTTTTTTTTCTCCCTTTTCCTGCTTCTTTGGGTTGGTTTTGCTTTCTGCCATCTCTGTAACCACTGAGCAAGTTCCAGTCTTCAGTATGTCTATGTCAAAACTTGTGTATGGCTGATCTTCTTCAACAGTCAAATCCCAGTTTTCAGAATTTGCACATTTTTATGCTCCTATGTATTTTTTATTATCGTTCAGGTCTGGTTTACTAGAAGAAACATTTCAAGTAGAAAATCCTAAGTGTGCAAAATTTTTCTACCTTTTAACGTGATATATTTTTCTTTGAAAAGAAGTTGCCAATGTTACTGGGAAGTCCCATGAACTCAAAGCCCAATACAGGCAAGCATTTTTATAAAACTCCCTTCTTCCTACCTTACACCTATTCATATTGTTACATTCAAAATACTTTTCCTAGCTAAAAAAAAAAACCAAAACAACTGGAAAGGCAATAAGTGTTAATACTAAATGCTGCTTTTCTTTTTTTTTTTTTCAGGGGGTGTTTTTGTTTATTTTGTGGGGGTTTATTCGGGTTGTTTTGGTTTGGGCTTTTTTTTGGGGGGTTGACTGATTTGATTTTTGGTGGTGGATGTGTTTTGTTCTCCACCCCCACATCCCCTCCAAATATCACGTACACCACAAGACACAGAATTGGGAAGATCACAGGCTCACAGGAACCATTAGAGCAGATTTCTTTACTAGTCACCTCCAAAAATTGGCAGCACTGCCATAACTCAGATACTGTGGGTTATGACTGAAAAGACATTATTAGAACTAGTGAAATAATCTACATAAGATTCACAGTATAAACAGATCATTAAGCTAAAAATTACTTCAGATGAAAAAGCTACATTCTCTACACCACAAAGAGCAGCCAGCTCTGGCTAAAGGACAAAACAAAGAACTGCTACACATAACTCGGTTTAAACACACTATTACTCTGCAGTACTTCTCACAAGGTGCCTGCATGCATTCTTATTACATATTTACTTGTTATTCTCCTTAATAAAACAAGTAATTTTAAAAATGACAGTATGGTACTCAAAATGGAAGGAAAACTCATTTACAGTATGTCTATGTTCTTTTCGAGAACAATTGTCATTAGTGATCTATTATGTTATTAATAAAATCAATTTAGTTAAAGTGTTCTGTCAGGATGTTTAGTGCTGATATAAATATTACCTGTACAAAAATAATTTTTGTAAGCTAGGAACATTATAAACCAAGATCATTCCATCAAACAGCATAGCCAATGTTAATGGACACTGATAGTATTTACCTCACAACAGAATTTCAGATACTAATTTTCCAAGACATTATACCCAACTTTGACTTAGACAAAACTGGAAAACATAATTTATCATTTCCATAATAAATGTAGATAGGGATATATTATTCTTACATTGCAAATATGTAGTACTCCATCATGAAGAATATGGAGAGGAAAGAATCACAAGTAGTTATTACTCTTCAGTGTTTTAATGAGTAGTTCTTTCATAGGGAAAAATATAGCTGTTTCTATATCTGTATATATGTACTATCGTTCTAACACTTGTGTGATGATACCATGAATATACATATGGTAAATATATTTGGCATTAACCTGCATTTGCTTTATGGCAGAAGTTATCTAGCATGCTTTCTACCAGCATATGCTTAAACCCAAACAAAAAATATGAAGGATTTAAAAAAAAAAAAGAAAAAAATAGCCACAAATGTCTCAAGAACACTTGAAACCATATGGCACAATTATGTTTCTTACCAGCTATTTACTCTATGTGTCTTGACTGACAGTCAGCTTGGAGAAAACAGGGCAAAGCATATGTTGTACCACAGAGGAGCCGGACAAAAGTTGACATTTCCTTTGCAAAGAGACGTGACAGAAGATTAATATTATTATTATATGGCCCAATTATTATACATGTTTCCAGGGAATCGACAGACAAGGAAGTTTTCCAGACAACACAGATTAGAAAATAAAACTCTCCTTGATAATTTAAAGGTATAAGAATAACTAAGAATGTCTTGCCAGTTGTTTGTTTTCATTAGTGGAGAGTCAAGACTTTAGAAGAGAGGTAACAATACAGCTGGAAAGAGATTTGGATGAAACCTTTTCATAACAGCAATAAATTTTTGAGTAAATAAATAAAACTTTATCCAATTCTACATTAGGGGTTTTGTTTGTTTGTTTGTTCCTGTGAAAACCAAATAATGTAAAAATCAACAGAAAGTTGGTGCAGGCAGCCTGGTTGAAATATCTGTGCTTTTTTACATATAAATGAGAGCAGTTATCATTTTCCAGTAGTTTCACACAAACTTGGAGGTCTGAAAACAGAAAAAAGGGAACCACATTTCAGGCTTGTTGGTATTTTCAGGATCACCCAAAAGCAATAACGATAGTTCTGCTTCCATTTGCAAAGTTTGTATCTTTCTCTACCATCTCTCAAATTCATAAGTAAACCCTGCACACATAGTAGTTATTCAAATAATGGGATAGTGATAACAAGGCACACAACAGTTACTCAAATACTAGGATGGAGATAACAAAGACCCAAAATGAAAGGTTAAAAAAAACCAACCCATACCACCAAACTTATCAAAGCACTAGAATTTTATCAGTCATTTTTCAAAATCAGAGACCAGATTAAAGAAATGCTTAAAGAAAATATTCTTTAAATTGGGATTAAAATATGTCAGTCTACTGAAATGGTTTGGATCCTTTTAGGTCCAGATCCACACTTGGACACCACATTCCTACCAAAATCATTTTTGATATCAAAATAACTGGCAGTGCTGGCAGCACAGCTCAGGAACACATCTTGCTTTATTTTAAAGTAAGACAGAAATATTCCTACAAAGTTTAGCCAAAAACTGGAAAAGCTTCATCCCATACAGCTAGAGCAATGTGAATAGGTACGAGCTTGGAACCTTTTAAACTACAGAAAACAGCCGGGCTACATCAAAAGGAGTGTGGCCTACAGGCCAGAGGCGATTCTTCACCTGTGCTCTCATGAGACTCCCCCTGCAGTACTGTGTCCAGCTCTGGGGCCGCAACATAAGAAGCACGTGGACCTGCTTGAGTGAGTCCAGAAGAGGGCCAGGAAGATGCTCAAAGGACTGGAGCACCTCTTCTCCTATGAGGAATAACAGAGAGCTGGGGTTGTTCAGCCAGGAGAAGAAGAGGCTCAAGGGAGGCTTTGTAGCAGCCTTCTAATACTGAAACAGGCTGAAAAGAAAGCTGGAGAGGGACCCTTTACAAGGGCATGCAGAAATATGACAAAGTGAAATGGCTTTAAATTGACAGAGGGGAGATTTAGATTAGATATAAGGAAGAAATTCTTTACTATGAGGGTGGTAAGGCACTGGAACAGGTTGCCCAGAGAAACTGTGGCTGCCCCATCCCTGGAATTGTTCAAAGCCAATTGGGCAGGGCTTTGAGCAACCTGGTCTAGTGGAAGGTGACCTTGCTCATGGCAGGGTGGTTGGAACTAGATGATCTTTAACATCCTTTCCAACCCAAAACATTCTATTATTCTATGGTTCTATCAATTACAGATCAATTTCCATAGCACTTACTCCAGTGCCTGTATGACTAGCAGCAAGCAATGCCTCTGGCTAATTTATGAGTGAGCAAATAAATGCTTTGACAGTAAAACCCACATGAGATCATTAAAAAAAGATTTATTCCCACCGGAAACAGTTTTTTAGAGACATTAGAGTTTACATTTAGCCACTAAATCATTCATTAGCCATTTCATAAGAACGGGTACTAACCAACAATGCTTTCTCCAGCTACAGGCATGTAGTAGGGCTGGGTATGCCCAGTTCTCCTGATCCCTTTCCTGTCTCTCTTCCAAAGAGCACAAATAGCTCTACCCTAACACATGCCATTAAGATAACACAAAGGCAATTATCTCTGTAGCTATTAGCACTGACTTTATTCTGCCATGAGACACAGCCACTGGGCTTACATACGAAAAGTCTTGATAAGGATTTTCAGGCAGAGGAGGAAAATAAGGCATAGAAACTTTCCAGGAAAATAAACTTTATGACCACTCACTTTTCTCTCCAAATCCTTCATTCTTCATGACCCAATCTAATCAAATGGGGGTTTTTGACATCACCTGGTAAAATTGAAATAATTTAAATGTCAATTCCTTTGATCTAGCAAAGAGAATAGATGCATGACAAATTAGAAATACCACATACACTCTACCTCAGAGCCAGATAAAGAGCCACACAAATGCCACAAATACAATTTTGTATTTGTGCTTAGGAACTAATACAAAGATCAGGCCGCTAACATTACAGAACGTTTTGACATTGCCCACATGAACCATCCTACAGAATGTGTGTCCACAGCCTCCGTGGAAACCAGCAGTGTCACAAGTGCATCCTGGTTGAACAAAGCAGGAAATTCCTAAGGTGTAAAAGAGACAGCACAACCTGAGGCTGCTTATTAGCACATGGAAAATTAGGGTTATTTAAACCTTTTTGCATTGCTCTGGTGCTTTAATACTGTACCAAGAAGGTCCAATCCTTGCTGGGGAAACCATCTGGACACTGTTCAGATTATTTGCGAACCTGTATAGCATCCTCTTATACTATTGGTTCTCTAGAAAGGGATTTCTGGTTTCCATAGCTCAGTAAATTGGAAACACCGATTCTGAGTGGCATTTAATAATAATAATAATAATAATAATAATAATAATGAATTCACATGCAGAATAAGAAAGCACAAAAACCCACAAAGAAGTTATTTAGGAAATTACTATGGGAAAATTAGTAATCTGTGTAAAGTGCTGCAGCAAGGTTGAATTATACATCATGGGTCTTGTTTAGGTAAACACCATTTTGAAAATTGTTGGATTTATTCTGAAGAAAAAAGAAAAGTGTCTGAAAAAGCCCAGAAAAATAAACCCCCCTAAACCCCCAATCAAATGGCTTTTGAGCTGCAAGCCACTTTCAATGTTGATTTCTGATGTTGACTCCTGCCTATTTGTTGCCTGTTATCCCATCAAAATGTCCATGGAGCTAAGCCACTCTGAAAATTAGTTCAGTGTGTCTCAGAAAAACACATACTGCAGTTAAACAGAGGTAACTATTTTTTATGATGATTGATCTGAGGCTTGTATCTACTCCCAGTGATCTAGATGAGGTCTTGTCCATAGCTTCCACCAATGAGGACAGGAGTTGAAGTTATAAGATTAAGAAAGAGCCATAGTAGCGATATGAGGAAAAGGTACAGAATGAATATCAAGTAAGAGAAACAAGATATAATTGTAATTTATTTTTGTTGTGATAAAAGATAATTAGCGTACTTATTCACAGACTCATTAGAGGGACAATCAGCAGAAAACTGCAGTGACCAAATAATCATCTTTCTGGGTTGGTTCCAAAAAGAGATTTTGAGAATCTAGCTTAGGGTTTTAAGTGCATCAGACCAAGCTGCAATGCTGAAAGCCCCTGCACACCACAGCTGTGACTCCTCAGCTTTCCAACCCCTTAGAGTTCAATGTCCACCTGCTCAAGGGACCCACTCCAGCCCCACCAGGTTCAATTCTCAGTACAAGCACTAGGCCTATGCCTGACCAAACCCAAGGATTTGCAAGAATAAATCTTTAAAAAGGTTCACAATATTAATCATTTTCAAACAGTGCCCATCAAGAGGAAAAGCAAAACCTTTCATTCCGCTTAGGTGTTTGCTGGGACAGACCAACTTCAAGTAAAAAAATGTGTCCAAAGAGAGGAATGAAACCTGGGTCTTCAATAAATTGGATATATGTTAACCATTAAGATATAACATATACCCCATACTTCCCCCTACAGAGGTTCAAGCCCACCAGTTTTACCACCATCAAGACATGCAGTTAACAGTGGTAAGAGAACAAGCACAAGAAAAATTGTTGGATAAACTTTGACTTAATCTCATACACATGTAAACACACAACATGAACCTCCTTATTTTCACTGCTTCTACAGAAGTATGCACGCTCAGTTTAAGACTTAAAAAATGCCTGTGCATCAAAACATGATAATACATGATATGCATAGTATACATGGAAAAAGCAGGTTGTTTTTGTGGTGGCTTGTTTTCTATGTTTGGAGTTTGTTTTTGGTGTTTTTGAGAGGAATGGGGGGTGGGAATTTCCAATCCTTGCATCATAAATGCTGAAGATGCTCATGACCGAAAGCAGCCAAAGCAAAACAGCAGAACAGTTCATCAGTGGTCACAAAAGGCCAAAAGAGACCATGAGAAAAATGAAGTCATGAGAGATAATAGTTTGGTAAAGATAAATGAGAGCATTTAGTCTGTATACATATCAACAGATGAAGAAATGAAAACATGGACAAATTGGGTACTCAGGGGATGAATGTCCCCCTGCTGTCTCCTGTTGGAGGGCTGTCACTAAGTGCAGTCCTGCTGGAGCCCTTACTGTAAGCAGGCTGAATACAGATGCTGTCTTGGGCATCATGCTAAGTATTGCTTTTAGTCAGCTCCACTGAGTGGAAAAGGTCACCTTTAGTTTTCTTTTAAACAATCTTTAAGTAGCAAGTTAATGTTTGTGACTACGCTCAATTCCCTAGAAGAAAGCCAGAGCTCTGACAATGAGCATGGGGTACAGGGACAAAGTCAGAAGCTGCTGTACTCTCTCACGGTGATTTCTCTCCGCTCCCCCACCATTATTTCAGTCAAAAGCCAGCTTTGAGGGGGAGAAAAACAGCATCAACAACAATATTACAGTTTTCCAGCTGTGAGGTTCACAGGATCCAGCTACATGATATTTCATTGCGAATCTCCAGGAAACCTTTGTTGATTTTGAGTCTTGTCCAAGAAGTTAGACAACTCCAAGAGGAAAAGTTTCTGTTCCAAAAGGCCACAGCAAACTGATTTCTGTATGAGAAATGAAGCAAATTAACCCAATAACAAGAAATCACTAAATGGACCACACAATTATCACAAGATTTTGAACTCCTAAAGGATTTAGTAGAGAAGCAAACACACCCTAGAACAGCTTGAGCAATACCAGCTGGTTATGCATGCTCCTGATGCCTGCAGAAGGTCAAGGCATGTATGAAATTTCATTCAGGATGTTATTCTGTACCTGTACTCAGATCCCGGTAAAAATTTACAGCAAGTAAAATGATACAATTAGTTGAATACACCAACTTGACTCCAGCAGCCCACTGTATATGGAAATAGGTTATCAGTTTTGAATAAAGATAATATAAGCAATAAAAAAAAAAATCAGATAAGCTAAAGAGGTAATTCACCTGTGACTAAAATATTAGAAAACCAATAGGAAGAAGTTTATGAACTCTTTGACATAAATAATTTTAATGAATGTTCACAGTGTGGACTGCAGCTATGTGAAAAGAAAATGAAGGCTTGCAACCTTACTTTATTAATAGTTCTACTGTATATATTCACTATAGGATTGATTTAGATTTGAAACCTATGGATAGATCAAGAAGTCCTCTTTCAAGTATGTGAAGAATATGTATTGATAGGAAAAAAGAGGTTAACTGAGCCAGGAGACTCACACTGGCATTTTGTGGAGCTGGGCCAAAAGCAAGTGAAAGGAAAAAAAAAAAATTAAAAAAAAAAAAAAAAAAAATGAAAAATGTTATCTGTGAAGCATAACTGCCACCTTGTGATTGAACACTGCAATTCAGATAGTATTTGGGGGCGCAAAGCATTTGGATTATAGTTATTTCCTCTTGCCAAAGCATCTTCAACCTTTGGGGAAAAGATCTGAAGGCAAATCAGTGAGTTTTTCCCAAGCGGGTGGTGCAAGCTCCTATATCAAACCAAGGAACCTATAAATGTTCTAGTCCTTAGGACCCCTGTGTTTAATAAGACTTCTGAATGAGGACTAAATTTTTTACTTGTTTATTATTTACTAAATAACCATTAATTATCAGCACCACTTCAAAAAAAATCAGAATATTCCCTTCCTTAAGCAATTCCTGGCATTATCTACACATATTTCATGGTTATGTGTGGGAAGGAAGGGTCCTTCCAGTTACAAATAAAAATATCAACAGGACGTTGATGCTGTCAAACACAAAATTTAAGAATTATGTTCCTAGCACATGTTATGAGAAATTTTACTAAAAGTTTAGGAAGGAGCTATCTCTATGCTACTGTGCATTCAATTGGAAATTCCTTTTTCATAGAAAGTGAAATCCCAAAGATGCATTATTGTGAATGAAAACCTGAAGAACTTCTCATTTAAGAAACCTCTGTACTAGAGACTTTTTGGAGAATATTTTCAGCACATCTGGATTTCAGAGTATTCGTAGGCATAAACCCATCAGTTCTGTCACCCAAACTCATCCAAACATCTAGGTGCAATTAATCAATACAAAAAACTAGTCACAATATGACAAGAGAGGGGAAGTAAGATAAATAGCAGGAAAGATATGACAAATGAAAGATTAATGAAAAAATTATGTCCTTTTGAATGCAATTTCTTTTACCTATACCAGAAATGCTCAACTGAGGATTTTATTATAAAAAGCATCACTTAATACTCCTAATTGTACGACTGCTTTAAGAGTACACTTAGTATGAAATACTAAGGGTATCAAATGGGCATCATATATAAAGAAGAAGTAGAAAGAACAAGTATTAAAATCTATAAGGTTATTTTACTGAAAGTTCACTGATTTTAACATCCTTTGGTCATTCAGTTTCAATGTAGAATTTCAAGCTGATTGGCAAGCTCATGAAATACAGAAATGTATTATTTGTCTCAGCAAGATATTCTTGGTGAAATCAGTCTCTTATAAGCAGGTTCTGGTTTTCGCTTGAGGACCGTAGTCCTAAAATGTCCTTGCAAGAAATAACACATCTGTATCATTTAACTTGATTTTGCAAAGATGAAAGACAAAAACCTTAATTAGAATGGACGAAATATCCTAAATATATCTGGCCCTGGTCCCTTGTCTGGATTGTAACAAAATTAATATTGGAATGCTCTTGGTATTTCTACTGTCTGTGTGTAGTTCATTGCTTCGACTCAGAGCCTGAAGGTAGCAGGATCCCCTAATTCTGAGGTATCAGATAGGCTCCTTTGCAAAGTTTAGCATGGCAGAAGTCTACTCTGGCACGTGCCAGCAGGTAAGGGCTTGCTAAATCACAAAGCAAGCGGGAAAAGAGAAGGTGGAGGGAAACATTTTGTCAGTTGGTCCTGTCCTGTTCCAACAAGCACTCACTTCTGCCCAGGGTTTAGCAGCAGGAAGGGATCAGATATTGAGGGCTGCCTTGTCTTAACATGCTGGGTGGATGGAGAAGCAGGGTACCAACGATTTGCCATGGCAGCCTAAGGCCCAAGGAAAAGATCAAGTATTTTCAGGGCATTTCAGAAGGCTAAAGATGAATTCTACATGCAAGAGCAGTATTGCAAAATGCATAATGAATATGATGTAAAAAAAATACAAAAATGCACAAAGAAAAAATAAATAAAAAAGACCATGACTGTGACAATGCAAATCCCCTGATCTTTGCTGGGCAGCATTCAGTGCCACTGGATTGCAAGAGAGGAGCACAATTGTTGCCAGTATTATTCGTGTATCCGCTGCCTTAGTTTCTCCACTGATCAGTTTTACATTTTATTCCTGGGATATAATACCTAGGCTGGCTATGATGGTTAATACTTTGAGGTAGGTTACTCATTCATGATTTCTCCATTGCTCTTTGCTAGCTCTCAGAAGAAGCATACCCTGTATATACTGAAGAGTACCCCTGTTCTCCACACTGGAAATCGCTGAAGAGCCAGGACCAAGTCCAAGACCTGTTACATCCACTAGAAAGACATTCATTCACTGTGAAGTGAATCAGACTTGGAAGTAGTCTAGAAGTCAACTTCCATAAGTGCATAAATAGGTAACCTAGAAACAAGGAGCATAATGACTTCCTTCCGTGGGCCGTGCATCTGTTGCCATGCTAGTGGTACTTCTGATGGATGCTTCCTGACTGCCAGATTTTAAATAGTATGATATTTCAGGTTATTTCTATCAAGTAACTCACTGTTAATTTCATACATCTGTTCTGTGAAATCCAAGTTAAATAATTCTACAAGCCCATGAAAGAGTAATGCAATTGTTTTAAGATTTTAGATAAAGCATCCTATCACCATAGAATTCAAATTTATCCTTTCATGTATTTATAATAACTTTGTCCGTGTAGTATGCGCATCAAAACTTAACTTCTGCACTTTGCATGCAAGTATTACTTGTCTGGCTGTATGTATACACATACACATTTTTTCTCCCACAAAAAAAACACAACCTGCATGGAAATACTTGAGGCACTGATTCAATCTGTGGCTGTGTATGTCTCACTGGCACATTTATTTTTAAATGGCTGTCTTAAACTGAGGGCTAAACAAACAAGAAGTCCCAGCAGAATTCTAATTGCTTTTGAAGACTTTTCCATATTATGAAGAAGCATTAATTGCATGGCCAACTACTACACCAATGCTTCTTCCAATCAAACTAGCAAAGCAGCAATGCCCACTGCAGAAAAAAGAAAAAACAAAACAGCCCAGCCTTTAGATCTAACATTACCCTTTCGGATTTGTTTTCTTGTACCCAAATCCACGACCAAAGTACAATTTATTGCAAGTTCTTTACATTAGGATAATAATGAAATAAATATTTGTTTTGGTCCTGGGAGTTCATTGTAAATAGCATCCAAGTACTTTGTAAACACAAATTTGTTTTTGTAACAGAGCTGTGTGATGAGCAGATATTTTACAAAGAACAGAAGCAGAGAGAGATTAAGGTGAAAAGTACCTATGAATTGTAGGTGCCAGGTTCAGCCACAGAACACAAACCTTTTAGAATATTTGGCACTTTACATAATCCAATATTGATTTTACTGACTTGAGCTGTGGCCATGCCTGGGCCCCACTCAGATCTCTGGAAGGGCAGCTCAGTTACTGCCTTCCAGAGTAAATCTTCCCCTTGTGTGGACAAAGGGATCCAATCAAAAAAGATAATATCACTAAAGACAGAAAGAGTCCAGCAGCAGATTTCCTTATTTTTGACTTTGAAATTTAGTGACAGCTATAAACCCTGGTGTTCTGTGAAGGACTTTTCAATAACTTCTTGAATAAAAACAAACAAGAAAACAACCAAACAAGAACAAACTTCTGTAAACAAAAAGAAAGAAATTCAATGAAGAGTTATTAATGGGACTGGAAGGCTGGATCCCTGATACAAAGGACTGAGTATGAAATAACTGATAATAGCGATAGCTTCCCACATGGGACACATCTGCAATTATTCTGGCAGAAGGAAACGAACATAAGATACAGAAATTTTCAATTTCTAGTAACAGCTTTTAAGGTCTGCTGGGACAAGATTTTTTCTGCTCATTTTCCCCATTTATATTTCCTGCACTGCCTGACCCATCCCAATGTTCCCCCTTTCACAGACACATCATCCAACTCCTTTCCTACTTAACCTAGATTTAAGCTAAACAGGCTCAGGAACCTTTTGATCTCGACATTTCGGCATCTGCTCTAACCCTCCTTATCAGAGTTGTCAGGACATGTCCTACCCCTTTCCCGCTCCTAAGGCAGGGTCTTTCTTTTTCACAAAATTTTAACTACAGTTTCTCAAAGGTACATGCTTTGGAAAAATAGCAGGTATTGTCAAACAAGAACAGAAGAAATGCAAAGACTGTTTCCTAATAAAATTAACTCCTTTTCTCTAAAGCATGTGGACACAGGAAGGTTTAGTCTGATCTTTTCTTTTTTTTTTTTTACATCACAGATTGTTAGCACTTCAATGGGCAAAACAACAGATTTTCTTAATTGCCTCCCTCAGAAATGATAGAATTTTGATTCTAGCAGATACCAACCCCAGACACTTCTTGCTCAAGAGATTACATTTTTGCAAAATCATCTGCAACTCAAAATATATCCCAATAATTTAGAAACATTAAGATATTTGACAGCATCACTCCAAGCCTACCCAGTTGGCTGAGCTGCCCAGAGCCACACAAGCCAATTGTGCAGCATTCCGCTCCAGAATGGATTAGCCCAGTGCTGTCTTTTTACATCAAACACATGAGACTGATGGAGAAATGACAAGGATGACAGAGGTATGACACTGAATAATCCTTTGGCTTGTATCAGGATTGATAGTCAAGCAGTAGGCACTGCTTCCCAGCTTTGGCAGGGGTAGCATGTTGTGGGTACTGGAAATTGCACTTTTTTAGCAACGGGGTAAATCCTGAACAATGGAAATAACACACAGTGACATGTTGCTTAAAATAATCACATATGCTGAGCACAATTCTCTTTCTGCTTCTTTTTCCATAATGATTAGGTGACATCTGACAACTGGATGCATCATCTTTTTTTTCTTTTTTAAGCTACAGAGCACGAGTTACCAAAGCTTACCTTTCATATGAAGATGTGTAAAACAGCCTTTGAAGTGAGCTTTTTAAAAACATAAAGCTCTAGTTTCAGCTGAACTGTGTGGTTCTCACAGGATAAGTCACAGCTGTGTACACGGCAGTTAACAATTAAAATGCTCCATCAATTGAAGCTCAGATACATTCTTCATATATCATCACAAAAAAACATAAAAAGAGGTTGAGATACCGACAACACGTTCTTAGTTTTCTTTCTTATGCAGAAATGGAGTTGAAAGCCAAGCCTATTAACTGTAGGTTACAAAATCCTCTCCTCAATTCTATCCGAAAGTGCTGATAGCTGTGTCATTTCCAGGAATCTGTCCTCTTATCTTGGCATGTCTGCACTGATCTGGAAGTTCATCATTTTCAATTTCATAATGTCCAATGGCCAGAAGTAACATTGTTTTACTTTGCGAGCTGGGTGTTTTAGACTGCTACAAATGTTCCTGTGTACTTAGTATACAAATGCATAGAAGTATGCAGTAATTTTCATTTAAAGGTGACAAAACCCCCAGCTGCAGTTCAAATTTCAGATTTCCACCCCTGACACAGGCACACCCAAATTATCCAAATTATCTTCTCCCCAGACACAACAAAAAAAAAAAAAAAAAAACATGCAGAAAATGCAGAGTGATCCCATGTTCGACACAGTCCTAACAGCTCTTCAGCAAATGTCAGGGTAGAAGCATATTGAAGACTACCACACAGCTGCTTGTGGCCAAAGAAATGTTGTTTGAGCTCCAAAGCTAATTATATCCAAGGCTATGAGTTTAGGCTTTCTGTTAATACCATGCTGTAAAAGATGCCAACAGTTTAAGCTACTTTTATGAGAATATAAAAATCCATAATGTATCAAAATTCAGATGCAGTTATGTAGATATTTCTGCTCGGGGATTCAGAACCATAACAGAGTTCCTTTTTGATAGGTGTTTCACATATTGTTTTACCAAAACAAAGACATTCTGAAAAACAAAAATTGTGCAGAAGCTGTGCAAAGAAAGCTATTTTAAGTACTAGAAGTGTGTATTTAGAGTGCAGACAGAAACATATTAATCCTTACCTTACCGCACTTGCCCAAAAGTGTCTTATTTAATCCCTGTACTAAAACAGAACATGACTTAATGCAGATATTCTGGTGCCATTGCTAAGAATGATATCTATCAGAAACATTTATATATGGTATTTAGAGATACACAGTTTTGGGTCAAAATGCTGGGGCTGAAGACTACATACTAATTAATCCAAAGATCACTGTCATAGAATTGGAAATGAGATTTCCAAAAAGCAAGAGATAATGATTTTTACTTCCTGAGAAGAACAGAGCACGTGTATATAAAACCTCTGCAGTGTTTGTTGCCACTGCACTACAAAACCTGCATAATAGCTAAAATGTTTTGGCAGAAGATGAGAAGACTCTCTGCCCATCATACAGAAATTTAATAAGCAATATGTACCTGAAATACCCTCTTGTGAGTTGTCTGGTCTGTATTTCATGACTGCTGTTGCAGCACTATGTTGTTCAGTTGAGCATAGGCCCAATCTTTTTAAAGAAAAGTAACAGTAAGCTTGATAAATACAGGCAATTTTTATTTTTATACCTGTTAAAGTTTAGGCTGCTTCATAACTATATGTGTAAAAGGTGTACAAATGAGTATTCTACAAGGAATATGCTTCTAATCTAACATAGATCAATGTGATACAGACAGCCCAAGCATTACAGCTACTATCAAGCTAGCCTTAAGAATAGATCAGTAACTCTCCTTAATCATCAGTATTTATTTGCAAAGCTTGCTAGAGTGTAAAATGGATAAAGCTGAAGATATCATAAAACTTGTAAGTGGAAGTAAGGAAGAATCAGAAAAATAATTGATTAAAAATATCCCATATGAATATGGGGTTTGCTGAGCTTCCACCATATAAAATTGAGATATATTCCCCTTACACTTACTTTGGGAAAAAAATAAGCCTCCAAATTGTTCAAGAAGTAAATAGAACCAATACCCAAAAGCCACAACATCACATGTATTGCTTAAAAATGAACACGGATTTCAGATCTTTCCACAAAACTTTGACAGGCAGCACAATTCCCAACCTTGCAACAGTGCTGATATTTCAGGCTGCATCTCTTCAACTGAGACATCCATTCATATCAAATTGTGTGGGAAGTTGGAGACAAAAAATGATTTTGATGTACAGTTCTTCTGTGCACGTAAGACAGATACAGTTTAAGCAATCACTCTTCTTCAGTACTTGTTAATGATCCAGCATTGCCATCAGATCCTCATCTGCTACAGCAAAGTTAGATGTCTCAATTTAAACGTTTCACTAACCCTGGTTTTAAAAATCATAATTCCAGGAAACTTATTTTTAATTAGATGCAACCTTGCTGATTCTAGTTTTTTAAACCTAGAAAATCCTCGTTTCACAGCCATCAATCAATCTTCTGCAAAGCTAAACGATTCACATGTGAGGGTCTGCCCAGAAATTCGATGAGTCAGCAGCACAGCTGGTGATCCCAGCTTTGTATGGTGTTAATCGGTTTTAAGAGTGCCATCATAAGCAACTTTGCTTTTTCCTCAGCTTTGCAAAATTTTTCAGCTTTGTGCACTATCCAATAAGAGACCAATAAAAACCACAAGGGACAGCGCATAATAAACCCATTATCTTGTTAACCATGCTTAATTAGCAATGAGGTTAGTCTACATTTACTTACTCCATTTAGATCATTATCTGAGTATTTGCATAAAGAAAAGAAAACCAAAAAATTTCTGTAAATCAGAGGGCAAAGGAAAAGTGGGTGCAAGATTTCCAAGTCCCAGAAAAGATGCTAGCTATCTCTGACCACCAATTACCACTTCATCTGAAATCTAATAAAAGAATCGATACCTTGGGAGAGATGATTGCTTCTGGTTTTGAATAAGGTTCATTACATATTCTTCTCAAAAGTAAACCACAATGGGAAACATAATAAAGTTGTGATATTTGGAATTCAATCATTTTAATGTAGCAGTTACAACTTCAGCAGGTCAATGTGCAGCATAATAAATAACAGAGCAGAAAAGAGGGGACTGATGGCATCTCTTTGCTATTATCGCCAGACTATTATTTTGCCTATAAAGATTAACTATCCTAACAATTATTCTACAAAACTCCTTAAAGGAAAGAGAATGAGACCTCCAGAAGTATGCACACCTTAGGATCCAAATGCAGGTAAGGGCTGTTACAGATACTAATGATAAAACAGAGCAGGCTTTAAATGCTCACTCAGGGCAATTATTAGATTTCATCTTTGCTTGAAGATTTAGTATAATAATAAGGAAACTAAATAACAAACACAGAAAGGATGAATTATAGAGTAAGATGGGTAGGTATTGTTTTCTTAACAAAATTATAATCCTCTGTTTTTGGTGCAAGAACATGACAGAGTTCCAGGCTTCAAAAGTTCAGGAGGTAGGTATACTTATGTTTTTATAATGATAGTATAATCAGTACAAGCTCCATGAGTGTTATTAGCTGGAAAATAGTAAGTCTGTTTTCTACACTATTAATGAACAAATTACTTCCATCATGCAAGGAATACATTCAAATTTTATTTGCATCTCAACCAAATTTTGTGACTGAGCTCTCTATCATTTTTAATGCTGAAAAAAATATATAAACTGTGGCTATAACATAGAGATGTTAAAAACAAACAAACGAGCAAGCTTGATTTAGACAGATTTAAAAAAAAATAATAATTAAAAGTCAAACCACTATAGCCAGAAAGATGAGGCCCTATGGCCTTAAAAATGTAGAGGTTTACAAGCTCTTTGAAAGATTCAACTGCTACATAGTACAGTCAGATCACTGGTCTCTGCACTGGTTTTGTTCCCTTGAACTGATTTACGTGGATTAAAGCTAGCTTTAAAGTTATAGTCTTTCCTGTAGAATGCAGTTTAGACACGGACAAAAGTTACTATTCTGGGGTAATCACTAAAACTCCACACCTGCCAAATGATACTACAAAACAGTGCTCAATAGAACCAAGTTTTTTCTGTATAGCAAGCTAGAAATCTCAGATGGCCTCTATTGGCTTCAATTATTGCTGCTTTGTTTGAAGAGGTGTTCAATAGAAACACAAGTGATCCATTAGTTACACTGTGCCTGGCACTACTGAAACAGCACAAAAAGAAGATTTACAGAACCTGCTAATACAGATCCATTGGTTTCCTCTCCTGTTGTGTCCTTAACCTGGGTTCATGAGAACCAAATAACCACAGAGGTACCCTAAAATGTGCCAGCCACACAAGTCTGCAGGAATCTTCAGGTTTCACAACTTCATTCCAAAAAACAATAAAGAATTAAAAGTTCTGCTGTCCATAAAACAGTACATTACTTCAGAGAAGACAAGACTGCAGACTATAGAACACTAAGTGTTATATATGCAAATAGCTCCAAGTCACATCAGATACCTTTTTGTCAGAACAAAACTCTTTAAGAGCTTTATAATATATCAGTCAAAATCCCCCAGGCAAGTCTCGTGAAGACCCTCACAGCAGTGATCAATCCCAAGCTATTCCAGGATCCCCAATACAGGCAGCTGTGATAAACACCTTTAAAATCAGTCTCCTGCCCAGTACATCCCTGGAGCAATAGTGCTCTAAAGCCATCAGAAAAACATTAATGGAGTAATAGGGTTAACTCAACTCCAATTCCTGCCTTTAGCAGAAAGGAGGTTTGCAAAAAAAAAAGAAAAATAAAAAAAAAAAAAAAAGAAAACTAAAAAAAAAAGAAAGAAAAAAAAGGAAAAGGAAAAAAGGAAAAAAAGAAAAGAAAAAAATAAAACAGAAACAAGAAAAAAAAAAGTGGAATTAAATATATATCTGATGCACTCATTTGCTTTTTTACAGCCTCACCCAAATGTAAACGTATGACTTCAGATCAACTACAGTGTTTATTTAATGAAAAAGTTCCCTTTTACTCTCATCCCTATCTCAAATACTTCCAAGAATGTCATCACTGGGAAAGCTGGTTGAGGCTTAAACACTGGCCTGAAGGATGTTCGGGGCATCACAGTTATCATGTCAGTCCACAAAAAGTCTCTGCAGGACTGGCCTAGAAAAGAGCTGGAGTATCAGGGTGGTTAGAGTCAAAAGAGTGATAACACAAAAATAAGCAACAGCTAAAACCCCCTCAATTTATTCTATTTAATAGAAGTTTTTCCATTTCTCTTATGGCAAACAAAGCATTTTCATCCTCTGAGGTTACAGTTTCAGTCACCTGTAGAGTAGTTAGAGCGTGCCTGATCTCTGAATATTGATTAAAAAAATAAAAAAAATAAAGGAGTAATGCCAGTGCAGCTGATTCAAATCTTTGTGTTAAACTGAATATTCAATATTCTGAGTAAGAAATCAATAGCAAGTCTGACAATCTCTCCTGAACTCCTGTACAGTTCTCTTCACGTGAAGGATACCTGCGAGGTTGCTGATAGCACTGGCTCAGTGCTTTCAAATGCACTTTTCTGCTTCTTTGTTCAGAGGGAGAAGTGACATGGGTTTTTGCTGCTCTGCTTGCTTTGTCTTTTTTGCTCAGAAAATTAAATTTCATGAAGTTTGTTCTTATAGATTGAACACTTTGTGCTAAACAAATGGTTATAGTCTTTCTGGTGCTTTCAATAAATTAGAACTAGATGTGCAAGCCAATATTGAACTGACACAAATTAGATTTACCAAGCAAAATTTTCCAAAAATATAATCTTATCGAACAAGTACTGTATTTTGCACCTGTCAGAAAATGTTTATTGCTTTATTTCATTAGCATGTCCTGTCAACCTTTAATTTTAAATTGCCTAGCAGAACAGAAAAGCATTTTGTTAAGGAAGAACTAACATTTCATGGTAAGAAATATCAACTAATATAGAATAAAGTATCACTGTATCTTAGAATAAATTTGTTAGCCACTTGGACCACAGTTTTTCTGAATTATTTAAGTAGTTAAAGTACACAAACCCGTCAGAATCCCTCTATTTGTAACAGAACTTGTCAAGTCTGAATCCTTTTTACTAAAACAACAATAAGCTATTTTAAGATACATGGATTTTTCAGTTCTTGCTCTGTTGTAAATACCAAATATTTTCTATCAGAATGTGTAGGTTTTGCTAGCATTCATTTAAAGCTCAAAACAGATACATGAAAATGTATTTGCATGTGTTGCTGTTACAGGAGATTTTCCTTTTTAATAGAGGAAATAGAATCCTTTTTAAAGCAATTAGGACTAGCAGTCTTTTCTCAATACATAGGCACAATCCTCATTATGTCCACAGGAGATATGTGGGTGCTGAGCAAATACCATAACTAAGTGCTTAGTGGTCACACATTTGGGGAAGATATTTGATCTGACTTCAGTAATTTACACTAGCCAAAAAGATAGCTTCTCTCTCATCAAGTGTAAAAATGGAAAAGCATCTTTTTCATCAATAAAAATGAGGGATTTTGGTTATCTGTGTATTGGCGATTGCCAGTATCTCATTTCCATGAACTAGAGATTGTCAGTAACTTAAAAACAAGTTTGTTCTCTATGAATGTCACTGCTGATGCAAATACCTTCAAAAGTCATCATTAACTCAGGCTGTCTTGATTTCATTGACAGCACCACATCGAGTTCTAGTTTTTGCTGCTAATTTTAATTACTGCTTTTTTGCATTTCTTTAAAGCATTGCCAGATCTGCCTCAGACACAGCATTCTCCAGGTTGTTATTTATTTGCTGATGTTAAAGCTAATTGGCAGTGCTTTCAGATTAAAAAAAAAATTAAAAAAATTAATAATTCTCCTTACGAGAGCTCTGTAGGTGTATGTTCTTAAGAGCACACAACAAGCTCCATGCTCATCAACTACCAGATGTTTTGGTATAAATAAAATAAATCCCTAACAGGCTGCTTAGACAGGAGAAAGCTGTGTGGAGACCTCAGCAGCCTTCCAGTATATGAAGGGGGCCTGCAAGTTTGCCAGAGAGTGACTCTTCATCAGGGACTGTAACGATATGACAAGGATTTAAACTGAATGGGTTTAAACTTAAACAGGGGAGATTTAGGCTACATATAAGGAAAAAATTCTTTTCTGCAAGAGTGGTAAGGCCCTGTTTAAGTTTAAACCCATTACTCCTTGTCATTACTCCTGGGGGTTGGAGCTAGATGAGCTTTAAAGTCCTTTATGACAGATCTCTCATATGCAAAAATGAAATTGCATTATTCTCTTCCTATGTTTTCCAGCCTTGAAAACTCAAGATCTAGTCCAGATTTTCAAAGATAGTAATGAAAGAGGAAAATAATAAAATGAAAGATGACTCCCCAAGGTAGAGAAATATGTCAAGTGCCTCCACCAAAATACTTTTTCCTATTATTACACTTCGAAATAATTCACAGGCAAACATCAATGCCCCAAATTAGAGCCCCACAGTTCCATCCAGCTTGGCTATTATTATTTCTTGCCAGCATTTCATTACCTACATTTTTTTTGATACTGCATGCTTCAATGTGTACAGCAGCACAAAGTTAAAGTGCAAATTGTTTTATACCACTCAGGTTTGGAAAGTTTAATCAAGCAACCAGCAAAAAGTAATGCCCATATTTTAATCCCTAGGAAGAGAAAAGTGCTCCCTCATATCTCTAAAGCTTTAAGGAGTCCCATTTCCATACTTTGCTATGCCAACCCTGGTGCTGGAAGCATATTTTTACATATTTTTTAAACCAAGATTTTCATATCATCTTATTCATGCCAGGAGTCAGGGCAGAAAGAAAGAGCATTTGCAAGGAATGGTTGTATTTTCTGATTTTTTTTCTTATCAGTTTAATATACTAAACTGTAACACCAGGCTTGCCCTGACAGGCAATCCATGGTTGTGCTTTTTGCTGTCCTCTATACAGCCAGCTCAGCTTTGGAGCAGGTAAAACTGTAGCCTTTTAATCTTTATCTGATACCCACACATACAGCATCTCTTTTCACAGTGTCCACACCAATAAAGACTGATAGTAAAACAAGGGCTGTACCTGACTTCAGTAGGATATATTGGCTATTGACTGCATTTGTTCAAAGTCATCATCAAGTATCTTTCCCAGTTAGTGCTGTCAAGCAGTGACTGACTCATGGCATCAGCCATTACCTTTTCACCAAGTGCCACAATGTATTTCAAGACCCATGATATGGGTCTAATTTTACCTTAGTAAACTGCATCCTCAGCGATTTGTCAATTTATTGTTGATACACCCTTCACAAAGAGTTCAATTATTGAGTGGAGAACAAAGAGGCAGAGTAAACATGTTTTCCTCCAGAGGGAGCAGAAGACATACTGCTGGCCCTGTTAAGAACTCTTCTGAGCTCTTTGGAAAGGAGATTGCTTAATTTAATGTTCAAGCAAATGATACAGTCTGGAGGGTCTTCATGCGTTCAGATAATACTTTCTCAGAAATTTAATTCACTAATTTCATTAGGTACCACATCAGTCAGTGCAGTTTTCAGGGACACATTTAGAGGGCAATTCGTTTGAGTGCAATTTTAAAGAAACAGATTTGACACAGTGTCAATCTATTGCCAAGCTGCATGGCATCTCCCAGGAAAACAACTGAATTTAAGAATGCAGCCTGTTTGTTTTAATCTCTTCTATCTCACTAGGATAATGTAAGTCTTTTACATAAGAAACAAATATATTCAATGTTTGATGATGCACAATTTAAAATTTGTCCTTCACCAAGGAAAATAATTCAAGGCTTTTAAAAAGAAAGACTAGAAGCTCAACTATTTCCCACCTGTCATTTTTCCAACAGTTTTTAATGAAAGGTCATACTAGTCACTCACTGACATTCTAAATTTGATTTATCTTGATTTTATAAAAGCACTTAATTTCACAAAACATTTTGTGGTAGGACACAAATCTAAACACAGGTATTCCCCAGAGAAAAATAAAAACAACCTCTCACCTTCAAGCATATCACACAAGAAGGATGGTGTGTGACATTCTTTTTTGATGAGCTTGTGGGAGAGCAAAAGGACTTTGAAAACCACAGTTAATGCTTCAGAACACTTACAGAGTAGAAATTAACTCTTAAAAGCTAGTTGAATGGATTTCTATATTGACTGAGAGAAGAGTTCCATTACTTTTTTTATATAGATATATCTACACGTTTCTATATAAATATATAAAATACACATATGTATAAATAAGTATTTGACAAATCACCAGGAAGGATCCAGGCCCATGAAAATGTTATCAGCTAAGAAACCTTTAATTTCAAACTTCCTTGTGCCCAAATGACTTAAGAATATTTACTTTATGTTATAATCATTGCATAGCAGTTGAGCACAGACTAATGTCTCTACACTATAATAAAATGCATCATTTGAATTGGCTAAGTAACTTTATGGAAGGTGAAAAAATGTTAGAAATTTTTTTTTTTTTCCAAGAGTGGCTGCTATACAAGTAATACAACATGATTTTACAAAAATTGTACACCTAATATAAAATTACTGTCCACATCTTATATTTTGTACTCTATGAAAGGTCATGGACTAATTAGGCTGTGATGTCAAATATTCTGTCAGACTGATGGGACACTGTGTGGCTCATAACTTTTATGTTAAGGGACATATCTGAGTGCAGGTATAAAATCACAGAGTGGTTTGGGTTGGAAGGGACTATCTAGTTTCAACCCCCTTTTTAAAAGGGGTTCATAATTTTAAAGTCAAGTCTCCCCATAGCTGCCACCAAATCCCTGGAAAAGTTCAGATTATCTCTGGATCAAAGTTCAAATATTTCTTTGGAGAACTTGTGCTTACATAGGTTCAGGAGGCTGAAGGTGGCACTGAGGAGACTATGGAGGTTTATCAAGGAAGGACATCCCTTTACGTGTGTCTGTTCTGTGTCTGTAATAGTAAACAGGCATCTGGGACCCATCTGAGCATGCATGGGAGATGAAAGGCAAAAGCAGTAACAGACAATTTTTGCCTACATATTTCAGTGGTACAGCACACGAGGGCTGTGTGCTGCGAGTTTGGCAAGTTGATAAAATTTTTTTTTTCAGCCAACAAGGAGATTATTCACATTTAAATTCTGCTTCTGGCATGCGGTGTGTCTGGACACAGAGGTCATGGCTTGATGTTACTTCTTTTGATGATGGAGGAGAATTTAACATCTAACTCATCTAAGTTTTAATCAATCTTCTGGCTCTGCAAGTGTATCAGTTTATATTTCTAAGGGCACAGATACTCTATCACAATCAATTTCTCTTCTAAGTGTCATATAATCTGGCCAAAACAAGGAACATTACATAACATGCAAAACCTGCCTTACAAGCTTTGTTTTAGGGCATAAAACCTGGCCAATAGGCTCAGTCCCATGGAACAAGTAGTAGCTGTAAAGGCTAGTAAAAGGTTCCTGTCCACTTCTTGACCAGCCCTTAGGGACTCTGCAAGAGGTTACACTTCAGCTAAGCATTTAATTTAAGGTTGAATTTCATCAGAGTACTCTAATGAAGACTAGTTAATCTTAAAATGAATTATGTTTCCAGCCTTAAAAGGTTGAGTGACGAGATCTCCTCCTCATACTCATTTCCTTCCCTATTGCTTATGACCCCACTTATTGTTAATAGTAACTGCAATCATATTTAGAAACTGTGACTCAGCCTTCCTTCTGCCACACAGGAAGAAAGCACCGTCCCTGAGGCTGCTTTTAAGTCCTGTGTTTCATATTCTCGAGCCTAAGTTACAAAATCTTCACAGCAGATATATGGTTGTGTAGACAAGAAGGACCGTGACCTTTTATTCCACCACCTAATACAGCAGCAAGCATGCACACTATACCAACGTTTTCACTGCATTCAGACTTGACATCCACCACTCTAAATTTGTCCCTCAGAAAAGCAGAGAGGGGTTCCTTATCTTGTGAAACGTCCTTGGAAGAGGCATGTAAAATCTCTCCTAGGTGTAAGCATTGTAGAATAGCCAAGTACAGGTTGTAGCACAGAGCTTTCCTGAAGGTTTGAGGGAGAGCAAGCAGGTCTGGGATTTGGGCTAGGACAAAAGGGACAGTGTGTAATCATCTGTTCCAACTCATCCTTTGTTATTTGAAATGGATGAGAAGAAAAAATATTAAGAGCACTGTGAGATAGGGTGCATCTCAAATCCCCATGACTGAACACACATCACATATTGTTTCCAGCACTGTAATTATCTGATAAAGCTATTAACCATACCCCGAAGATGCCGTAAATCATTAATACTCCCCACAAAGCAATCTGAACTGTAGCCAGATATTAGTCAGCAACTGAATTGTACTTTGGAAAAAAAAAAAAATTATACCAGGAGAGTCATTTCCTTGAATTTCCGAGAAACTTAAGGTTTACAATGGGAGCTTAAGCTGACTGTGCACAGCCCTGCTGAGACACAGCACTTCTTTCTTAGCACACATTAGCACAGAAGAGAAAGCACTTAACATGCATACAAGGGTGGGGGGTCTTAGGCTACATTTGCCTGCACATCACATTGAAACATCCTTGAGTGAAATATAACCAGGCTATTGGTCACCCCAAAACAAAAAGCTAGTAATATTAAAGAAGGCCACATGTAGATACAAAATCCCTATATATACATCAACCACCTCATCAGTTAAATAAATAAAGGGAAGTTATTAACAGAACTAAAGTACAAATTACAACTGAGGCTACTTCAGAATTGAGCAAAGCTAACCTAGAAAATAAGCCAATGCCACTTTAGTAAAATTCGTATCTGAGGAAGTTTCCAGGCATCAGCAAGATACTTCTCATTGAAGACTGACTGTGTTCATGATGGCCAGCCACTGCAACAACTTCCCTATCTGACTTGCATGGCTCAAAGCAGATCTTCACTGTGACTGCTAGCATAGGTACAGAGAAACATACTTATGGAATCAGCGTAGGACAACTTGTCATTTAAAAGATGGTTCTGGATTATACTTATAACGAGGCTGACATGGAAGGTATTGGAGATGAGCACATTTAGTCACTGTGGACACATTGCTGTGTTCCAGTGAAACACCCATGGGTGACCCCTTCCCAAAACTAGTTATCAGACAACTAGCAAACTGAAGGGAAACACCTACAGGTCAGTTTTGGTTTAGCTTCAATTTCTAATGTGCTAATATTAACATAGCTGCAAATATACATTTCCTTCCTTACCTTCAGCAGGTAGCAAACAAAAGGGGTGACATTGAGCCTTATTTACCAGTGAGAACAATTTCACTTCTCCCTTTTATTCTTCTTTTATCTGTTTCTTCCCTCACATTTGTATTTATCCTCTATTTTTCTACAAAAGTACACTAATGTACATTAAGGGTTTTCATAAGCATCACTCTGTATGGCCCAAAAAACCCCACCATAAACACACCAACCAACAAAGCCAACACACCTCCCTCCTTAAAAAAAAAAAAAACAAAATACAACCCCATAGCACAAAAACACACTTAAAAATAAAACCCACCAAAAACCCCAAAACAACCACAAACCAAAAAACCACTACCACCATCAACACAAAACAGAGCTGTAAGGGACTTAGTAAGAGGTCAGACAGTCCACCTCTCACAACAAGTCAGGAGTAACTATAACTGTGTCCACTGATACAGGTTCCTTATAACCCATAATGGCTGAAAAGGAGTCTTATCATAGAATGGTATAGGTTAGAAAGTACCTTAAGATCATCTAGTTCCAACCCCCCTGCCATGAGCAGGGACTCCTTCCACTAGACTATGTCGTCCAAGGCTCTGTCCAATCTGGCCTTGAATACTACTAGCGATTGAGTATTCACAACTTCTTTGGGCAACCTGTTCCAGTGCCTCACAACCCTCACAGCTGTCCTTTCACTACAACCCCTGATGAATAGTCCCTCTTCTGCAGTCTTGTCCTCACTATTGCCAAAAATCCCCATTGCAACAATCAACCTGGATTTTAACTTCCTTTCATATTTTTCTTTTTTGGTACCGGTAATTATCAGTCTCCGTTTACTTTAAAGTGCTTCCTGTATCAAAATACTAGCCTGCCCCACCACATCTAGGCCAGAGAAGCAGTACAATTGCAGCATTCTGGAAAACAGAACTGTAAAACAATACTAAAACATTTTGAGATATAGTATTAATATCTATATTCTGTAATTTCACATATAGAGATGTCACCTAATTTTCAATAATCTAGCAACAATTTTCATCAAGAGCCTAATCCATAGCTCTTCAGAGTCAATGAGACCATTCTGTTGTCTTCAAATGGCTTTGGATCACCCCAAAAGAAAAAAAAAGTAAAAAATTACAAACTGTCTCATTAACTTCTCCAAATGTCTTTTGAACCACTTCCAGAAAAATAAATGAAGAAAAAACTGAAGTATTCAAGCACTCCAAGAATGCAATTCAAGGAAAAAAAAAATATAAAATGTACTGCCCAATTTACTTTCAAAGTGATACATAATGAAATATAATCACATATTGCAAATGGCTCCCAAAGTCAGGGAGAACAAAGTCTGCCATAAGGCTGCCCTTCGATCCTCACAAGTCTCGTCATTCAGCCTCTTCTTGATATTCAGTTGTGCCACATTCAAAGCATTCACACAATCATTGTCAGAAATAACCACTCTTTCCCCATCTGCACTCTCTGAGCAGGAAAAAGAAAAAAAACAACAAAACCCCACACTACTCACAAAGCAGTTACATCAACAGATGTGAATTCTGATTTAAACAGCCATATTTCTCTCCCTAGGAGTCTTTGCTGTACTAAGAACACGTATACTTGCCTAAAGTTTTCTTTTTACTCAAGTATAAAAAAATCCTTGCAAGCCAAATACATAAAAAAAAGTCCATAATAAGTTCTCAATTTCAGGTGTTTTTAGATGGAAGGAGCCTAAATATATTTAAGAATCCTACCTCAAGCTTTATAAATCATCATCTGGTGTGCAGCAAAAGCTCTGTGCAGCTTATGTACTCCAGCTGTGATTTTCACTTCATCATATGCTTATAATTGGTTAATTTCAACCTGCCTACCAAAGCAATAAATTAATGCCACTGTCCTGAATGTTTCTTGTTCATTGCCAACACAAAAGCCTCTGCTGGGTGGTGATTATGAAGCATGATTGCCCTTGTAATTCTAATATCTGCTTTTCTTGATTTACAACTCTCCCACGAAATAAAACCAAGGAAAGGAGAGAAAATTTATTACCATTACAAAATTAAAATTATTGAAATTATCCACAATATAATCCGTTTGGATTTTACATAAAATAAAGCTTTGTTCTACAGTGTTTTCTCTGTTTGAGAAACAGATTGCAGCCAACCTCACATTGCAGCTCTCCAGAAGTGAAGTTCAGAGACAGTACTAGCCTTCATTTTTGACTTAAATAGTTTTGATAAAAAAATGAGTTACACGATTTTGTAGGTGGGAGGCCACACAAATGCAGCCAAAGTCCACATATTCCTTAGTTTTTTATATTGTGAGGAGTCTAAGATCTTAAAAATATTGCATAAAGTATGGAATAGGAAACACAACTATTTACAAAATAAATAGCAATTGTTTATAACTTGCACTCTGTCAAAGCAAGAGAGCATGCTAAGAAATAAGACTCAGTTTAATCATGCATCCTAAAGTGATATCCCCACATTTTCCATGGTGTCAAGTTGGATAATTTTATTCCATCTAGATAAGATTTGCAACACATTTTGAGTTTCTCAAATGATTCTTCCCTTCTCTCCATGTTACCACACTGAAGTCCCAAAATAGTCATTAACCACTGCACATAGCTAAATTTAAAGCAACAAGATTCACACCAAACTGAGCAATTCTGAAGTGTGTTGACAGAAAATTAAACCAAATTATTTTGTACTTTCACTTTTTTGAAAATTTATTCCAGTGTTTATCACCCAGAATATCCATGTTTCACTCTCCAGGTTCTCCTGCAGTAATCAAATTTAAAAAAAAATAAAGTCCTTACATGATGATTAAATCAAATACTACAAGCCCCAATTCTAGAAATGTTCTGGAGGTAGACCTGGTGCAGAGAAGTTTGTCTCATGAAGGCTAAAGGCCATCAGAGACTTGACCAAATCCCTTTCTGAAGGGCAGATTAAGCCCCCATTCAGAGCTTCCTCACCATCAGATTTCTCTGGGTATATTTCAGGGTTACCTTTAAAATATTTACTAAAAGAAGATGGCAAGACTAGCTGAAGGCTGCTTTACTCTGAATTTAAGTTACATTTGGCAACAGCAGATGTTTTGAGAGGGATGGGCGAGGAAATCCTGGAAAAGGAGAGATGCTATAGCATCTTCCTTCTCCTTACCTGCTCGCAAAATAAAGCTTATATGCCCTCCCATGGATCTGCAAATCCCTCAATGCCATCACATTGAATTTGGCCCAACACTGACTCACATATCTGTGCAGTGGAGCTATCCAGCATCTCAGCATCAGGTGAAAACCTAGATGCAACATGTAACTCACAGCAGGGGACAAGTTGAAAAAACTGAAGTAAATGCATTTTGCATTTTGCCCAGTCATAATTGCTGATGATCCCTTTAGCATACAGCTCAATTCCTTTGCAAGTGAATAAAAAAACATAACTTGTGAAGAAAAACAAGCTTTAAAAAGGTATAGTACAGAAGGCTCCAGAGAAGGATTTCAGCCATTTTAGCATGCAATTACTCTTTTCTTTTTTTCTCTTGTTCCTTGCATGGAGTTTGGCTACAGTCTGGAGTCTATAAATTAAACATTCATAACCATGATAGCTGCACAATAATAATAATTATTTATTTTTTCCAGCATGTTTTATCTTGAAAGGCCTCCTGAAGTGCAGCCAGCTGTCCCAGAGAAAGGCACACAGAGCACAGAATGCTGCAGAATAAAGTGCCTGAAAGACAAAACACCAGCAAGACTTGGGGTTTTGGTAGCTCCAGTGATCATTTCAGACATCTTGTACCTGGTCTTTTTATACAGCTCCTGAAAAATGAGCTAGTAAACTCTGAAATAGCACTGGACTTGCTGCTGGGTAGGGAGAGTGGGCTAAATTAGCCCTGAGCAGACAAAATCCTAGTGCTTCTTGCACCTCCCTTGTTCATAAGGGTGTTTCCTGGTGACCTCTAAAGCCTGTGTAACACTCAAGTCTCTTGTGATTAATTTGCCCTTCTCCTCCAAGGAAGAATATAGGAAATTTAGAGTCACATCAGATAATTTAGAAAGCTTTTTTTGTTTAGCAGCAAAGGCAAAAGCTTAGGAAATGAATGCCAGATATTGGCAAGGTCTCTAGTTTCTATGCCATGAGCTTGCTTGAGAAATACAGATCACTGGCTGAAAAACATTAAAAATAGCGCTCTTCATGCTTAATAGATAGGTTGCAAAACCAAAATACAAGGCAGAATCTTGATAATGCTGAAATGTACGAGCATGGACCCATCAGGCACTGTGCAGATACTCCAATCACATTTTCACCATCCTATTGCATGGTTTGTTTTTATCCAGTGACTGGGGTCACAAGAGAGATGGGATAAATTCAAGTGTTACTTAGGAGCTTGGAAGTTTCAACAAACAACTTTTCCAGAAAACAATCTTTCGCTCCCTTTCTGCCAATTCTACGTACTGGTTTCCCAAAACCAAAATGAAGTTCACATTTATTCAGTCAGACACATATTAAAACTGGTTTACATGTTGTTTTAGTTTGATAAGCATTTAGTTTCATTTGTAGGTCAGTTTTACCAGAGCATCTCCACACATCTCTATACTCCCTAACTTGAAAATAGCTTCTAGGTACATATTTAAAGCACATTTTTCTTTGATTCAAGGTGGCCATCAGCTACATTTTGAGGGTACACTATCCATCTCAGCAGCCTTTCCAAACCAATTATTTTGTATATGCAAACAAAAAACAAAACCAAAAACAAAAAAACAAAAAAACACCAAAAACCAACAATAACAAAAAACAAACAAAACACAAAACCACAAAAAACAAACCAACCAAGCAAAAAAAAAAAGCCCAAAACAACCCCACAAAACAAAACAAAACAAACCAAACCAAAAAAAAAAAAACCCACCCACCAAAAAAAAAAAAGCCAAAACAAACCCACAAAACAAAACAAAACAAAACAAAACAAAAAAAAAAAAAAAGAAAAACCACCCAGAAATTCATTAAATACAAATGACAAAATAAAAAAACAAATCCATGCAACCTGCAGTGAACCACACTCCAGGGAACTTCTAACTGCTTCTCAAGAGTACTGGATCATGCCATGATGAATTACAAGCACTTTTTTATATGTATGTCACCCGATTCTAACATTTATCCTCTTTATGTTACAGCTTCGGTTTTAATTTGGTCATCCTCCCTATTTTCTCCACATCCCAAGTACTCTTGGGACTGTTTAAATATAAAACATGTAATCAAGTCCAATTCACATAAAAATACCACAGATAAATCCAGGCTAACAGTAAATAATAATTGGCTTCTCCCCTGAGATGTGAGAACCAGATTTATACAGCTGAAAAATGTTCCAAGATGCCTGTGCAATATCTACATTTTTCACCCATCAGTCCCTGTGGCAGTATTCTCTTTATTTTTGCACTAATTTTGTACTAAAATGGCTCAATTTGATGGCAGGGTAATTTGTGCTTAATTAGGATAAGTTAAAAAAAAATTATTTATGCCAAAGACAAAAAAAAAGGACAAATTTTTTTGAAAACTTATATAAAAGATGACTATTGTTTTGAGCAAGATAATAGTTAATGATTAACTTCTACACCAGAAGATGACATCAAATTCATTTTTAACATGGACAGCATTACTGTTCCAGCCAAATGAGACAGAGTAGTAGGCTGTGGTGCAAGGTCCAAGCCTGGCTTAGTGGGCCTGATCCTATGCCACTTCAAACGAGGGGTATTTGTTTTGAAGCATAGCTCCTTCATACAGGTGAAGGCAAGAATAGCCCAAACAGACCTGTGTCAGGTCCAGCAAGTTAATCCCTGGTGAACTTGTGCTTTCTTGTGTCTGCTCCTGGTCACCCACACCAGCTCAGAGGTGCTGTAGCTCACAACATGGTAGCTGTGCCCAGAAAATCCTGCATTATAAGACAGACCACAGGAGTTTATACAAGATAGACACTGGCAATTCAGGGAAGTCCCAGATCCTCCCTGCACTCTCCCCACCACTCACAGCATGAGCACATGTGGCCACAAAACTGAGGTATCTATCAGGCTGGTACTCATCTCTCTGCAGTATTTTTCCATTTATCCTCTACAGTGCAGCACTTCCCATTGTCAAAGTGAGTTAAAGAGGTTACATTTGATTTACCACCAAACAGCTAAAACCTGTTTGTTAAAGGCAAACAGATGTATGTGAAGCCACAGCTCACCAGAGAGGAACACTGGGCAGGATCTCTTGTGAATTTGCCCAATAGTTTCTTTCATTTTCTATCCAAGTTGAAAACATTTATTGTAAATTCAACTATTAGGCTCCCTTTCCTCAAAGTGACAGGTAGTACCCAGTGTCCTTGTTGGAAAAATCCAAGAAAAAACAAATAAACCAACCAAAAATATTAGCAGCAAATTGAAGGGAAATGGGTGATTGACAAGGAGGTCCCCTTGGAGCCCAGCACCAAGCGGACCAGAGACTGCAGCTGGAAATGCCCAGGGAAGCTGCTGAGAGCATGGATGCAGGGAGAAAAAGGATGAGTCATCAATGGAGCCAGATTTATCGAAAGAGAGAAAAGCTGCTCCTTCCACAAAGCTGGCAGTCAGTCATAGGCTGATAGAAAAGACTGAATGGGGAACAATGAAAAGGAATGGATATTCTTATATTCCTAATCTGCAATTTTAGGTTGATGTCATAAATATTAATAATAAGAACATAATAAACATTTGGACATTTTTCCAGACTTTCTGCAGGTTAAGATTGTTTAAATTCACTCCACTCATCAGGGTGAAATAGGATTCTTGAAGGTGCCTTTACTGACACAGAGATGGAATAAGCAACTCAGGGAAAGGAGAATTTTCTTGGGTTTTGTCTTTAATTGAGATGTCATTACAGCCCATCACATCACTTTGAAGGAAATCAGCCCACTAATATAAGGTCTAGCAAAGTATTTCAACTCTATCACACCCTAAAAGTGCATGCTGTATACATGCAGAGGATGTATACAGGGATATATACACACTAGCATTGTCTGTAGGTTATAAATGTATTTTAATAAATCTGGTTTTTCTCACTTCAAATGTTAAGTGCATGTTGGCTACATGACAATATAAACCAAGGATATTAAACTCTGTCAGAGTACTTCTTCACACAGAAAGCCTTTTGGATAGTAATTGCTCCCCAGGAAGTTTACTCACACAATTTTAAGTCTTTGCTGGAGTTTTTATAGCTTGACTGGGAAATTTAGAAGAGCTCTGTAGGACCAAATATCAAACTCTTCTACTGCAATTTTGAAATTTTACTATTTAATTTTAATTTCTTACTACCCATCCATATTGCTTGAAACTCTTACAGTATCCTCAAGATACAACAAGAGTACCTGCAATAACATAAGGAATTAAAAATTATTACTACTCAAAGACGTGAGAACAGGTTGTGATATGCCCTAAGACACATGAGAGTTATACAAAGCCTCCATGTGACCACAGAATTCAGGTTTCCAGTGTCAATTACTCTACAATTCTAAGACTTCTTTCCAGCAGCAATGGAAATTAGTTGCCATATTTTACTTCAACATTACTACATAACAACTACAGAATGTGCTACAGAACACTGCCCTGTGCCCCTACATAAACCTCCTGAAACTATATAGTATAGAAGGTAAAAGAAAACATTATTAATTTTTCCCCAATTTCTCCTTATATCTGCCTGAATCAAAAATCCCATAATCATATCATATCAGAAAAATCAGGACACTCAGACATAGTTGCACTTTGCTCACCTCTCCTGCTTGCTTGGCTGCCTTGCCCCACAGTCAAGCTATTCAAGGTAGAGATTGCCTTTCTTTTAAAAGGCTTTTCCCCAATATCTAGACTCATATCCAAATTACAGTTTAGTTTAACTGACAGGAGTTATCCATGGTGACATGCCCTTCTCTCTCCCAGCAGGAAGCCCAAGGAAAGCAATAATTGCAATTCACCTGTTCACATACACACCTTTCTCTTTGTTTCTTATCCTAATGGATCAAAAGATTTAGACATGAAAAGCTTGTTAGCAATGCCCCACTCACCAGCCAGTTTTCAAAGAGTTCAGTATATGTCTAATCAAAAGATCATCTATATAAATCAGACTTTCCTTTCTAATTGTAACATCTCACTAGGCTTTTCTAATAAATATTTTAAATTCATTAAACAAGATTCATAAAAGTATCACCTTGGGCCTTTTAAACACTTCAGAATATAAAATGTGAGCCTGTCTTAGAGCTAGATACTACTTGTGGTTTATGTTGGCATTTCTGTGTGTTGACATTCAAGAAAGAATTTGCTGGGTTAACACTGCTTCATTGCTCCTGGCTGCCTGCCCCAAGGAGCCAATGTTGAATGGCAGTGATTACCACCTCTGAAGCAAAAGATACGGAGGCAATGGATTGCCCCTAGCTTCAAAGATGCAGAGGCAATGGATTATCTCCAGTTTGAAACCAGCCCTATGTAAGTCAGGTGACATGCCCATTAACTGGTACCCAAACTACATGTCCCATGAAGGCTCAGATACCACCACAGCTGGGACAGGACATCTCAGTGGTGTCAATGTCCTTGTTGACAAGCTTTTGCAAGGCTGAACATGGCTGTATGGGATAAAGGACAATAATGGTGTAAGATAACTCCTTTAAAGCCTTAGGATACACAAAGCGCTCTCAAGAAGGACACTCTTTGCAAGCAAGTCTGACAATTTAATAACTCCTGGTCTAAAACCTGAGCATCACCAAGACTTTCTATATAAGGAAAGAATGCTCAGATAGTAGGACCATGTAAGGTTATCATTTCTAGTGCAAAAAGTTCCTGTAGACACCTTGGCCAGAGGCTCTGACAACTGTAACTAGAAAGACAATCCTCAAATTTGGAAAGGAGGAAGAAAACAAGACTTATCCCTTCTCCCTTCCTTGAGACAAAACTATTAATTTTTAAGTGTTGAGGCCTTCTTTTTTAATAAAGGAGTTTAAAATGCAGGATCTCAACAAGGCACCAAATTTACTTTATCTCTCTCATTTGTGAAGTCTGTGGAAATTGTCAGGTAGATATTAATATCTTACACATAAACTCTTGGACATGTTATATCATCACAATGTTTTTTCAATTGCCTTTTATTTATAATACATTGCAGTACCTAGTCAGGCTCTGATACCTCTGGATTTTTGGAGTCTTGCTTATTCAGGAATATTATCGTAAAATACGTAAATTTAAAAAGAAACTTGATAATTAATGTAAAACATTATCCTCAAAGTAACAGATAGATAGTTAGTAAAAATGCCTATATAAGAAACAATCCAGGGTGTTCCCCATCTTCTTCTAACTAATCCCAGGAATGTATATGTGTGTATATATATATATATATATAGTTTAGAGCACAAACCTAAGCATCACAGGTCACTGGCCAAATTTTATGTTTCAGAGTTACCAAAAACATGACAGATTTTAATAATTTGAGAACAACATGACCCGCTGAGCTGAGGTTTGGCAATTTTATTTCTTTAATGCAAAAGTAAAGACCTATCTCCATAGTTTTTACAACTAACCAAAGTAATGTGTTAACTGTACGTATCACTGAAAAAGCAGCTGGTTTTCTTTCTATTTCATTGCTGGTTTAACCTAATAACAGGATCCTGTGCACCCACTAGAAATAACAATTTAGGATCGGGGCAGAACTCCCCTTTCTTCCTCTCAATCCCATTTTCACCTCAATTTTAGGAACCAAATTTCATAAGGTATTATGAAGAAAGACTGAGCAACCTAGCAGATACAATAAGCTGTTCAGAATTCATATCTAACTTAAACACATACACATCATATATAAGCTAAAACAAAATTGATAAAAATTTCCTGAAAAAAACCCAACCTCTATAGTAGCTTATTTTACTACCGAATTTAGTTAGCTAAAACCAGAATGAACTCTCTCACTCTGTGTGTGTGTAGGAGAGGTAGGGAACAGTTTTATCTTCCTAATAAGTATTGACATCCTGGATTCAGTATCCCATTGATAAAAATTAAGCTTCCCAGACTGTAATTATTTGAAATGACACCATATGTTCCCATGGGTTAAGATGTACCTCTGTGAACAACTTTTCACAGAAGTAGTATAAGGAGGAGGACACTGACAGAAGATCACTGGTTACAGCTATCAACCGCACCACAGACAGCATGTCTTACCGCTTTTGCATATCAACATCCTTTTCAACTTTAGCAGTGCAGTAATCATGGTTTAGACTCTCAAAGGGGTCTAAAAAAGGAGGGAAAATAAAAATGTTGACAGTAAAATTTATTTGCTAAAGGGAAACCTTATGAAAATACACTGGCCTGTCTCTAAGGACATTTTATTTGCTGTGTGCATATCTAATGCACCTGAACAGAAATATCCTGAATTAGACGATTTAAGTCAAGGTCAGATGAGTTTCTTTAACGTAAGATAAGGTTACTGCGAGATAATGACCAGCCATATAAGAAGATTTATTTAAATATTCAGTATAAATGGCTTGTCTAACCTTTGCTGTTCTGTTATTCCCTCAACATTATTTTTAGGTGTAAGAAGCAATGCTTTAATTAAAAGAACAAGTGTTTTGTACAGATGGATTGGTATTGCTTATTTGATTAAATCTATTTTCAAAAAGTGATCTGTACCAGTTAGCTTTATTTATCTACTAGTTGCTCATCATGCATCTTACCCATACATGTTTAAAATATTTTGACTCACACCTACAAGCCCAGCAGTAAAATCCATCACAAAATTTAACATGAAAAGCAACACATCTGAGGCACATGAAAGGTGAAAAAAAAACCCAAAAAAATCAAAACCAAACAAACTAAACAAACAAAAAAAGTAGGTTTTATTTAAGCAAATATTGGAGAAGCACCTGAGTGATTCTACCGTTCCATCACTTTTTACAGCCAGCAGATTCATTTCTGCTGACAGTCCTTTGCTAGTATTTTCAGATAGAAAAAGTCTAAGAGAATGGATTGTTTCAACAGATTTCTTTACATGCTTTTATCAGGCTTTGCCTTGGCAGGTGGGTTTGACTAGATGAACTCCAGAGGTGCCTTCCAACTGTAACAATTCTGTGATTCTATATCTACTGCATTTCAAACCATGCAGTGTATCAAAGGGTTAAGCCTTCACTCAACACTGTTTGCAGAGATGCATAAAAGCATCTGCTCTGTGCTCTCCACCAGAATCAGATAACTGTTTCTTTGGAAAGGCCTTGGTGTATAATTGACATACTACTATTGTAAATGCTTCTGGCAGTCATATTGTTTGGTTTTTAATTTATTATTTGTTGCTTAGTGTACCTGGGGCCTGGACACTCCGTACAGGCAAATTCCTCTGTGGTATTTAAATGACGTTTAGTAAAAACACCTCTTCAATATGAGAAATTTAGTTTGCCACTTTGTGAAAGAAAGCTTTTGTGCTGACCAACTTGTTAAATAAATTGAGAATATATTCCCTTTATTGAGCTTCATAGATGCAACTGTAATTTTCCTTGCAAACTCTTCACTTCAAAGCATATACACTCCCAGCTGTCAGCCAACACAGTTGCCCTTCCCAACAAAGACACCAAAGACATCGGGGAAGGGGGGAACACCACCACCACACCGCTCTTCCCCGCCCCCCACAAAAAAAAAACACAACCAACCAAACCAAAAACAAGCCAACTACAAGTTCTTATTTATAATAAGAGATGCCCTTAATATTCACAACATGCAATGATGCTGCCCAAGCAGCTGTTGCTAGAAAACTGACTCATGCTCCAAGATCTCCCTCAGTTAGCTGCAGTCACTGATTTGTATCACGTTATCATGGTCCTAACAAAAGAATTGTCTTCATAAAGATGGAAATAAAATAGTACTCAGGTCATGACTGGGATTTACAACATACTCAATACTGAGACATTCTCCTTCCATGGACACCAGGATGTAGGTTTGGGGCAGCTTTTTGGGGGGAGTTATTTTTTTTGCCTTTGTTGTTGTTGTTGTTTGTTTGATTAGGGGTTTTTTAATTATTATTCTTTTTAGCAGGAAGGAGAAAAAAAAAAGAAAAAAAAAAAGCAAGGCCAAAACTCTAGTGTTCGTTTATTCAAGCGTTCTGGACCGGCCATACACACCTTACTCATGTTGGCATGTTTATTACTGTCAGAAGAGATACTTATTTTCACATTAAACATACATTCAAGCAAGTAAGTAAAAGGATTTGACAGAAGAGTTAGAATAGTTTAACAGAGAACATATTTATCTGATGTATCTGCCACCTGACCACAACCCATGGACGTTCCTCACCCATTCTCATGGAAGGACATGCACTTTTACACACTTGATCTCCAGTACACACACTTGATCTCCAGTACACAAAAAATAGAGGCAGCTGTTCTCTTTAGAGGGTACCATTTTCCAGGGACTGTTTGCAACAAAATTGCTGTTAAAGATAACCATAGTGAAGTCCATATTCTAAAGGATTCTTTCTTTCAACAACGTCTGTAAAACCAGCTACTTTATACATTAACTGAGCTATAAAAGAACCTGCTATCATTTCACTTGCTTTTATAACTTTTCTCCACACATAATATCACATTATAATGAAACCTGATTATACTGAAACTTGCAAGACAGCCTAGTGGTGCTCTCTGAACACAACTCCCTCCCCAGACATGCACACACTTTTCCAACCAGCTTTGTCCTCCTTGATTTCCCAAGGACAGCAGATGTTTGATAGTCTCATTATGAAAAACCATACTAAGTGAGAGCTGTAGGAAAGGAACTTCTGAATAAACAAAACCACTTTTCTGGGTAGGGTCTGTGGTCTTGTTCTTTGGGTTTGGATGGGTGTGTTATGGGTTTTTTGTCTTCTGGGGTTTTGGGTTTGTTTGGTTTTTTTTTCTTCATTTTAAATTGAGGGTGGGGTGGAAACTGCTGTATTTAACTCATTTGCACAACTATCCAGTTAGTTTCTCAAAGAGAAAAAAAAAAAGCCCAAAACCAAATCATACTATTAAATTTAGCTTTAATTGATTGACAAAAATCAAACAACTGACAAAAGCAAATTGACCAGTCAGTGCTTAGGAATGAGTATATCTCCCATACAGTAGTAATATGCACTGTGACAGTACCGACTCCTCAACAGCATGGTAAGTGGTTTCCTCACATTGTTTTCTGCCTGGAAAGCGAAGACTGGCAGATGTTCAGTCCTTCACTTGCCAGGAAAATCAGCACTTTCCCAAAGATATGCATACTGAGTGAAGCATCCTGTAGTTGTTGACAAAACAGATCTCAGCATGGCAATGGACTGCTTGGAGACAGGAGCTCTTCAAACTCAATATGTCAAGAAAGTATAGGCAAAGTTGCTATTTGCAGCCACACAATCAAGACCTCAGAACTGTGTAATTACCATGACATCAGAACTAACACAATTTACCATCCATCCAAAGCAGCTTCACTAAGACGAACTATTTTACAAAGCTTTAAGTTTGGATTTAATCATAAGGTATATCAGATTACAAAGTTCTGCATCAATTTATATTAGTTATATTTTATTACTAATTCTTAGTTCAATAAACTTATTTGTGTTGGGATGAGAAAGTTGAACACAGTTTTTCTGAACTTATTTTGCATTATAATTTTCAAAGTTTGAGAAATGAGTCTAACTCACTAATGTTTTCTTGTCTGATCCTTATTAAACCATACAGGTGGTTGCTACAGTAAGCCTCAACCCTCCCACCCTGTGTCTGATGGGGACAATGACAGCTCCAACACAGACCTGCTGCTGGCCACCAGCAACAGTGGTAGCACCTCTGGGATAACGTATTTAAGATGGGGGGAAAAAAAAAACCCACAACTGTGCAACAGCAGCTGGAGAGAGGAGAGAGAATATGCAGAACAGCTCTGCAGACACAAAGGTCAGTGAAGAAGCAGAGAGAGGAGGTAGTCCAGGAGGTGAAGCAGAGATTCCCCTGTAGCCCCTGGTGAAGACCACGGTCAGGCATGCTGTCCCCCTGCATCCCATGGATGTCCACAGTGGATTCATTCTGCTCCTGAAGGACTTTTTGCCAGTGGAAGAGACCTACGCTAGAGCAGTCTATGAAGAACTGCAGTCCATGGGAAGGATGTAAGCTGGAGAATTTTATGGAGGACTGTCTCCCATGGGAAAGGCACTCCAGTATGCTGGAGCGGGGAGAGTGAGGAGTCCTCCACTGAGGAATAAGCAGTAGAGACATGTGATGAACTCACCATTGCCCCCATTTCCCATTCTGTTTTAGCAGAGAGGAGGTAGAGAATCTGGGAATCAAGTTAAGCCTATAAAGGAAGAAGGTGTGAGGGGGAAGGTGTTTTTAAGATTTGGTTTTATTTCTCATTATCCACTCCAATTTGATTGATAATATATTAAACTAAGGTATTAGTATAAACAGATGAGTTCGCTTTTTCCATAACAGTAATTGTTGACTGATCTTTCTTTATCCCTTCCTTGATCCACAAGCCTTTCAATACATTTTCACTCTTTTGTCCAGTTGAGGATGGTGAGTGACAGAGCAGCTTTTGGAGGGCACCTATATCCTGCCAGGGTCAACTCATCACAACATTCCACTATAAGATACAAGATTAGAGATGCATTTGGCACATACGAAAGAACCTTCTGACGGTTTACTTTATACCCTTCCCCATCATGGTTTCCAGCACCATATTGAAAACAGGTACCTCTGCATGCTCAGAATACAAAAGCACTTGGTTAGATGAGCCCAGATGGAAGAAGAGCTCTTCCTGGGCAGTTACACTAGTAACAGTGACAGCTATTGATGTGCACCAGTCATAGAAACTGGCTCCCTGTATTTCACATGCAGAGCTCAACCAGTCAAGTCATTCAAGGAGTGTTTCCAAGTCCAAGTTCTCAGCACAGGCCTCAGTTGCAAAGTCCTGTGAAAATACCATTTCAGCAGTAATAACTGGGAATGGTTCATCTAACTATAGAGACAGCATAAAAGCAATTTGTTACTGTCACCCTGATTTGGTATTTCAAATAATCCTGATGGTAGTCTAATCAGTTACTCCCTGATGTTATCTCCTACGATGCCACATGAAACCCTCAATCACCTTTAACAGCATTTCCTTTTCTTGCTTTTCTGTTCATAATTGTCAGGTATGAAATACAGTTCGTTTTAGGCCAGTAAAGCATCAATACAGGATTGCAGCTACATTTGTTTCTTCTATAAATAGCATTTCATAGCAGACTGGAAGTGTTCACAGTGGAATTTATACCACTTTAGCAATAAAATGAAAGTCATGTTGTGGAAACAGCATAAAAATGCATATTTAATGACAACGTCTTGTAAATCCAAGCCTAGAATAGTGTTAAAGTCATACTTTTCTTGAAAAAACATTGAAGAGTGCATATACTAACCAACTTAACACAGGTCGCACATTTGAGCAATTGGGATTTGTAAAGTGGCTCAGAACACATTCAGCTGTCTCAGCATTGTAAGGCTTAAGTTAAAAACATGAAGCATTAAAATTCAAATGTGATTATTCAGTAGGTACATCTGATCACTGCTGGAGAACAGCATTTACGCAATACTGTTCAGCAAGCAGGTCAAGTACAAGTCTGGCAAGTATGGTGCTTGAACTTTGGATGAGGCAACTACTTGCAATTCAAGCCATGGATGCAATGCAGGTGGCCTATCAGGATCTTCCTTTGCCAAATTCATCTCTCCTCACTTCTCTGAGGACCCTGATCATCCTTGCTCATCAGCAGCTTCTCCCATCAGACTTGGGCCTTGGTGGTTTTTTGTCTCATTTGCCAGGTCAAAAGTAAATATTTGTCACAAATGTGAGTGAACCTAATGATTTTTGCACTAACATAAGCAGTTTCAAAGCTGTGGTACGGGATGGAAGATGTCCAAAAATAGAAGAAAGTGAGCATCAGGATAAAGTAATACAACCAAAACAAAACAAAACAAAAAACAAAACAAAACAAAATAAAACAAAACAAAAAAAAAAAAAAAAAAAAGAAAAAAACCCACACAAAACAAACCCAAAACAAACCAACCAAATAAACTACAGAAAAAAAAAAACCACACCCCCCCCACAAAAAATAGAAGAGAGGAAAACTAAAATATCAGCCTCTTATTCACTACCCATTTTATGCACTCTTCTGGGATCAATAGAATAAAGGGCAACTTCGTTTCATCCTTTTTCTAACAAGTGAAAGAAAACCCAGGAGAGAAGTGCTTAAGGAAGAGGGAGAAAGACTGAAGTAGTAAGCTACTTTTGCTTAGACATGCTTTCACTTCATGTATATACTTCCTTAAGGAAGAAAAAAGTGAAACCAAAGAAATTCTCACAGAGGTAATTTAGAGCTTTTTTTTCCAAAAAGCAGGAAATCCAGCATGGAAGTCTCAGTGAAGACATGTCAAATATGTGTTATAAACACGCCAGCGTTTGACTCTAGGGGAGCACTAAATGGTGGCGGCAATCCATGCAGATGCAGCAGGTATCACTCTGCTGCTCACCTCCCTCACTTCATTTAAGTGAATCCCAGTGACATGGACCCACAGCAGCTTTGCAATCACTTCTGAACTGTGGAGGCTGATTTCACTCAAGATGTCTGCTATAACCACCTATTTGTTTAATTTAACAGATGGGCTTTAGGACAGAAACAGGGGAAAAATGATCCAAAGTAAGCCATTCCCTAAACTTCCTCAGGGCTCTTGAAGTGCCAAAATCAGACGGTGCTGATCAGACATAATATCCAAAGGGCGATGTATATTCAGAAGAAAAAAATATCCACTGTAAACACTGTAAGGGAAGATTGGCATTGAATCAGAGAACTCTGCCTGAAGCAGAGAAACAAGAAGGGGTCTCATGGAGCCAAATGAACCTGAAGAACTCAAATATGCCTTGAGGAAGGCAACAATAAAAAAAAAAAAAAAATTAAAAAAATATATGTATTCAAGCTATAAATATACCTTCCTCTGGCAGTGACAAGAGCCCCGCAGTTAAGATCAGCAGTACAAGTCTCTAAAGAATTTATGACTCCCCACAAAGACACTGACCCAGTTCCAGACAGATTGCTGCCACCAACACATGAAGGAGCAATGACCACTATAAACTCTCCATGGCTAGCAGGACCTAGTGGCAATGTCAACACTTCCACAGATGAATAGAGTCCAACACTAATAGGGGAATCAAATGGGAGAACCTGCCCAAAAATCATCACCCCAGTGCTGCAGCAATAAGTTCAAAAATGTTGTAGGTCTATCAAAGACTACTATGTGTTTTGATAAGATTAGTATAGGTCTTCTGTTATACACAGGAGGAAAAAAGTACAAGCAAGGTAACTCCTCACTCATTAGCATGTACTTTACACTTCCAATAACAATTCACCTTACATTTCAGTAACACTTTGAACTGTACTTTAAAATATGCTATATTTTACTCAAGTAACTGGAATTTTCAACATGGCCTGTCAGAAATAGCAAAGAGCTGTTACACACCTCTAAGAAGTGGGGTAAATTACTTATTTAAAACTGGATAGACTAAAGGAACACAGGCCTTAATACCACAGCTCCAAAGCCATTGAAAGCTCTTCCCAGGATAAATTTATAAATTAATGAGAAAAAAAATAATTCAGTATCACTACAAGAACTAACATGAGTTTTGTAAATTATTTACTCAGTCCTCATACTGCAGGAGACAGAGAAAGCTTGCAGCAACATCAATACTTGACACGTTAATCAGTCTTTCACTTCTGTTTTATCAGCCTGCTCATGTGCTCTTAAGTTTGTTGACCCATATTCTTGAGCTCATTGAAAAGATGTGACAATCTTGTCTACACATAACCAAAGCTGTAAAACTTGGATCTCTTGTTAACAATACAATTGCCTACAGCTACTCCAAAGGTGACCCATAAAGAAGATCCAAGATGAAATTTCGGATCTTCTATGACAAAAAGCTGTTAAATCATCATGGTTGTTAGCAACAAATAAATGCTACAGCTAAATGCACCTTTAAGGAAAATATTTGTGTCATCATTCATTCCACTATAATTTTTTCCATTTATCAATCACCTAAGTAATTTTCAGACAGAGAATGTAGTAACTCTCATTTTTTTGAGAAAGGCTTTGTCAGTAACTAAAGGTGCAAAACTCTTTCCTTACCTCTCAGATGGGGAAGATGCAAAGGGAATGAATGGTCAAACACCTTTCCCTCCTTTCAATCTCTGCAACACAGGAGGGAAGAGGCCATATAAATGTTTCTGTGAAATGGGGAAAAGCTAAGAATGCACAATTTTTCCATGATATTCTTATTGAAAATTTCCTTTCCCAGCAAAATATTAATTTAATAATTCAGAAATACAATTGCTTGGCTTCCCTTTTGAACTTGCTGACACCACCACCAATCTTTTGCTTCTCATACCATCATTGGTTGCGTAGTCATCCAGTGCAGGGCCCCCAGAGCAGGACACAGAATTAAAGGACTTTTCCTTTTTGTTACTATTTTGATAATTTCCCTTGCTGCTTTGAAATGCTTTCTTATGTGTCATCATCTTTCCAATGCTGATTACAATGGCTTTAGAGATAAGGTTGGAACTAGATGATCTTAAGGTCCTTTCCAACCCTAATGATTCTATAATCCTATAAGGTAAAAATTTCTTGTTTCATTTCCGTAACGACTTACTCAAGGGCTCTGCACTCAAAGTGGCAGTGCTCTTCACAGGTTTGTGGGAACCACAAGATTTTTTCTTCACATCTTTAAGTAGGAATGTTTTCTCCATCCTAGTCAGTCTTATATCAAATAGACTGAGAAATCCTAATTTGGCAATCTCATTGGAAATTTATGTGCTCATATATAGAGACAAATGAAAGTCAGAGGTAGGAGGCAGGACGGGTGCGTGCGGGGGAAGCAAAAACAACAAATAAGAAAAATATTTTCCTTGTGTTTTCATCATGCTTTCATGATTAAACATAACTGACCAACCCACCAGACCTGAACAATGACCACATTCCTGGTTCAGAGAGAAAAGCACACCAGGTATTAGGCTTATTGATATTTGCTAGAGTGAAAATAGAAAGGAGTCTATTTCAGCATCTCTCAGGTCACCAGCAAGCATTATGATTGTGTGCCTTCACACAATTGAGGCGCAGATGTAGGAAGAACATTGAGCTTTGGGGGATAATCAGATTTCGTTTTTTCAATAAGTAGAGCATGTTATTTTCAAGTGGTTAACTGAGAATAACTCTTGCAGAAGTACAATATAACAGTAATTATTCTGAAATCAATGGCACAAAAGGGTTCATTTGAAATCATATTATGATTGCTGGATTAAAGTAGTTATTATATAATGAGATAGCAATTACTCCACCTTAATAATTTTTGGGTTTCTAAGGGTGAAAGTGATAATACAAGCTACAGCAGGTGTCAAATTTTAGAATTTGTGAAATGAATATGCTAAAGGCTGGAAAGAAATATACACATTAGCATATAAAAACCACAAGTGTAGAAAACTGCTAAAAATATAAAAATATTTCAACCCTCTTGCCTTGAGTAAAAGCAGTTCACTCATGACAAAGGACTTTCATTGCACAGTTTAAATTACAAGGAAGCTAAAGCTTCTCATCATCCCTTCTTTAAATAAACTTAATGGTTTCCATTATGATTGACTTTATTGTCTATGGTTTGGCCATTTCTTTTACCAGAACAGTGAGGAAAGTTTCACATATTTGCAAGACATTGTAGAGACATGCTCTGTGTCTTCATCACACATGTTTTTGCTCTAGTCCAAAGTTCTACCAGCTTATTTACTGTTAAGGTAAATGGGTTCAGCAGGAGCAGTCATTTTTCTCCTTCTTAGTAGCTGGTGCAGTGCTGTGTTTTTGACTTTTGGCCTGGGAACAGCGCTGGTAACACCAGTGTTTTTAGTTGTTATTAAGTAATGTTTACTCTGACCAAGGACTTTCTGAGTCTCATGCTCTGCCAGGGAGGAGGGGAAGCCGGGAGGAAGCA
>JANHGB010135962.1:0-54916 GCA_026283785.1 Coracopsis vasa
TGAGGCGAGCTCAGCCGCACTCCGCGTTGAAAAGTGACGGCGCAGCGGCGGCTCCTGCAGAGGCTCCGCGCCCGCGGCCGGTCGAAGGGCGGGCAGGTTTGCTCTTGCCGCGCCGCGGTCGCCGCGATGTCAGCTCTTCTCTTGGCCCTGGCGATGCTCTGGGGATTACCGAACGTCGGCGAGGCGCTTGCAGCGGGAGCCCGCGGAGGTAAGGCGCGTCCGTGGTGAGGCGCGCAGCAGGGCGCCGGGGCTCACCGTTGCGCGCCGCCAGCTGAACTTTCCGCCGATGTCGGCTTCTCCCGGGGAAGTTTTTCCCCCGCGGCACTTTGCGCACCTCCCTGCTCCTCCGCGCTGCGCGGTCGCGGAGCACTCCGTGCAAACTTCGGTGCCGGCAGCCCCGCGCTAGACTGCGGCCCCCGGTGGAACAAGGAGCGCGCGAGCCCCAAAGCGGCGACAAGTGAACGGGGACATGATTTTGGCGGAGGGGTGTGCCCCGCAGTGATCGGCTTGAAGGCACGGGTTCCTACATAGCGCTTCACTGCGAGGACTTAATTAGCTGCGGGGTCCTCCTTGCTAGTGGGAGCGGTGCCAGCTGCCGGGGCTGGGTACTGGGTACCGCGGGTACGGCCGGCGCCCGCAAACCTCCCGAGCGCTGCGAAAGTTCTTTCTTTTAATCCTGCAAAGTTGCCGCTAGCTTGATACCTGGGCTTGTATTTAGGCAGCGGGTCCCTGCCCGGCTCGTGGGCAGCGGTGGGGAAGAAAATGCTCAGGAGCCCTTAGCCCAGGTGCGGGAAATTTTCGGAGTTGCAACTCTCTTTTTTTTTGTTTTTTTTTGTTTTTTTTTTTTTCCGATTCTTTTTTTTGGAGGTCGTCTGTGATCAGAGGGTAGTTAGTGGTCCTCCTGCCGGACTTAGTCTCAAGGTTTCTTGTCGCATCTCGTACGCTTCCCAGTCCTTTCTCATTTTCCTTGGAAGTGTTTAGATCGAAGATTTTCTAAGTATAGATTAAGCTCTGCTTCTGCTCTGCTCAGGTGCAGGCACGACAGCGTGCCGCTCTGCTCTGACTCAGGCTTTCCTACAGCTGTGGAAAACGCTACTAACCAGAAAATAGTCTGTCGGCTTGTTTGCAGCCCTTCAGTTTTAAAACTGCCTGGTCTCATGAATGAGACTGCTCTGAATATTGTTATACCCAGTCTGCGAGGATTTAGCTAGGTTTAAGTAGAAATAAAACTCTGTAAAGCATTGATTTCTCACCTTCACGCATCCAGCTCCTCTCCATCACGTACACACCACCTACTAAATTGTTTACTAACTGCCTACACTCGTTTGGGCGAGTGCGGATGCCTCTAGGTAGTCAGTCAGTCTTGGGTACAGATCTTTGCTTCAGTCGAACTACCAAACCTCTCTGGTCCCTTTCCCACCTAGCTGTCAAAATTACATAAGAGATCCATGCTTTAAAAATGAGAAATAACTGCTTAGCAAAGAGAAGTATAGCTGCAGCATCACAAATTTGTGTGTTTAAAACGCTGCATCGTAAGGTACAAGGATATTGCAAAGAAATGAGGGTAGTATTCCATGTAATAGCAAGTGAACAACCAGATAGGAAAGGGTCTTAGAAAATCTTTCAGTTTTATGAAGGGTACATATGCTTTTACTTTGGTACATGAAGATTTGTGTTTATGCTAGTGCTTGTTTGATGGAAAATATTTCAAGAACTTTCCACGGTGTTCACAAAATAGCCAGATTACATTACAGCAGCTGTAGCATGCATCTGATCTTATGAATAAAAATCAAACTTTCAAACGATTAGTGAAAATGTTCTGGAAACTGATTTGTCACTCAGCCTTTCTTGATGGAGATAAGCAGGTGCCAATTATTCATGAATATTAATTTCTGGTATTTCAGTTTTGCTTCATTTTCCCTTTGTTTTGTTTTTATAGTTACCTTGCTCTGATTTAGTGTTTCACAAAAAAAAAGAAGTGCTGTCAGCTTACATCGAAATCAATCCCATCTTAAAAGGCAACATCCTTGTAAATTATACCAGCCCCAAAAGTGGGATAAATCAAATTTACTTAGAATCAACTAACTCATCATATCATAATGTCATGTCTTATCAAAACCGAGTGGAGTACAAATTAGAACTTAAAAGGCATTTTGTTTAAAAAATGTCAAGTGGTTTCAACCTGAAAGGGATTCAGGATGAGGCAGCCAGCAAAAGAATTACATTTGGACATCAGATAAACTTTATGATAGACTTCAAAAATTATTGAACATACCAGGCTGATTTTCCTGTACAGGAAGAAATTCTGAGTCACTGGAGCATGCTCAGCTTAATGTATGTGAAAGGCACTGAAATTTGGAATGCACTGAGGCTCACCATTGGTAATAAGAGAATTGGGAAAATGTCATGGGTTGTGCTAATAGCAGTGTTGTGGTAGCCATGGTAATATAAAATATTAGTGAGGTGCTGTAGGGAGAGGTAACACCTTCTTTTAGACCAGTGGATAACATCAGGGGGGAAAAAAAAGAAAGGTTGGGGGACACCTCTTACCTAAACCTTTTTTCTATGTCTGAAATACAGAGAGAATCCTCCAGTCGCTCAGGTCTGTCCTGAGCCAGGCTACAACTCTTAATTATATTGTGTGTATATATATATAATCGGGAGGAGAAAATGGTATGGAGCTAGGATGTTGGAAATGAATGGAAGAAAGAAGTGAGGAGAAGGGAATCCAGACAGGAGATTGACAGGTAAGGGAGAAGTTCTGCAGTTGAGGTTGTACAATTTAAGCCATGGAGAGGTATGATTTCCTTATGCTTTGCTCGGTCTCTTACTGAAGTATCTCATGTACCCAGATTCTCTTGCAGTTATCCTGTGAAGGAGTTGCAACTGTTGGAATAAATGAGTTTTAGAAGCCTGAGAAAGACCTTGCTGACAGCTTATGAAGCTGAGAAGACTGCACTTGTTACCTGTTCTCCCTAAAGGCATGCAGGGAACTTCACAGGTCCCATCTCCGCCTCCTGGGTGCTCTTGAGCTGAAGGTGCTCTGTAGCTCTGGTGGGCGAATTTCCTTCCCACAGCTCTCTTCACCCTTGGAGCTTCACCCTGGCTTCATGCCTAGGCTCCTCCACCCCCCCCTTTTTTTTTTCCTCTCTCTTTTTGTTTTTGGGATTTTTTTTTTTTTTTGTTTTGTTTGGCTTTTGTGTCTCTGCTGCTGCAGAACAGAATTACATGAATCCAGTGTGCTGACTGGCATGATTGCCTAGAGATTGTCCAAATTGCATAGGTGCCCCAGATAACAGAGCTTGATTTAGATAATCTTTACAAATGTGTGGTGTTGTCAGTGAAATGTGTACCACAGTGCTCTTGAGTGCATTGCTTGTTATTAATTGACTTACGGTCTGTGGTGAAGCGAGTTTGGTGGCAGATCACTGGTGTTGGCAGCACTGAAGTGCTAACTTACTAATGTATGGTTTTAGTGTTCTGGATCTGTTGTGTAGGTGCTGGTGTGGTGAAGCAGCTAGCCAGCAAAGTCTTGCAAGGCATCCTCCTATAAGCTAGACTTTACACTGAATGGGAAAATGTCAGGTAAAGCAAAACTCCAGTTCCCTGAAAAATGGAATCATGTATTCTTTTATTTATTTATTTATTATTTTTAAGCTGTTGTAAAGAAGGAAATATTTTTTTAATTTTTTTCATGAACATTACTCCTCTCTAGAGTCACAAACGTGTCACAAACTTCTGTCTTTTTTTCTACTTAGCAGGGAATTTATTGTTTTCACCGTGTCGCTTGAGCATATTTAAGTGAAGGCTGGAAACAAATTACATTTAAATGGAATTTTCAGGTTTAAGGTTCAGCTAATGCGAGTCTGGATTACTCACCCTGGTAGCAGAAACACAAACCAGGTGAAATAAATGTCTCTTTGTGATGACGATGGCCTTCAGTCCCTGGTAAGGTGTCACAGCGGGTAACAGTGACTCCAGTATAAGGCCTTACAACTATCTTGTTATTGTAGTTTAGTACTTGAAACTGGGTGTACCAAGCACTGCTCTACTTCACCAGGCTGAGCTCCAGCTTGGCCATCTGTTGGAAAGTAATCTCAAAAAAAAAAAAAAAAAAAAAAATCTGTTTCAGTGCTATACTTACAGAAGTATATGTTCTTGTACTTATGTCTTGAACCTACATAATAATATTAGTATCTTATGTGCAAAGGTGCTTCCAAGGTCACAGTGACATTGCCATTTATTTATTCAGAAGAATAATATTACTTAAGCTATCGTTGGAGAGATAAGACTATGGAGGAGGGTGAAAATATAATGAGGAATTTAGGACAATACTTAGAAGGATGTCTGATAAGTAATTAAAGACAGAAATTGTGGGGAGATGTCAACAGATGCAATTTCAGTGACTGGTTTTACAGGCAATTGGTGATGCATAGATGTCCTCTGAGTATGTGATTGCATGCACAAAATCCTAATGCTTCTGGAATCTGAGCAAAATATATGTGTGGTTTTCTGTGAACTGACTTGTGCATTCTTTCTTACCCAGGTTGTTACTTTAAGGTCAGTGGTTTTGGAGAGCTTTAGTATAATAAAAAGTGGTGTAGAAACATACAAACTATTTAAAAGGGTAAAATGTATTTTCAAAACTAGGTGTTTGATGTAAAAAAATTTGTAGACTTGCTTTGTGGCAAACCTTTTTACTAAGTTCTCCTAAAGTTTCTGCTGATATTCCTGCAGATTGCAGTAGTTGTCCTCCAAAAACTTAGAGAAAAGCTCTTGCTTCACACAGTGGTTCTATTGAAGTGTTATATGACTGCTGCTACGTAAATTCAAGCATATGTCATACCTTTGAGGTTCATATGGACCCAAATCGTTCTGTATTTAAAGAAAGTGGCAAAACTCACACTGACTTCAGCCTGCAGCTTGGAAGTGCTGTTCCTCTAGTGCCTCATTACAAGTCCTTTTATCTGTTCTTTGCAGTGAAAGAAAATAGGTTTATCATATTGACTCTAAAGGATGTATGTAATTTTAATTCGTGAATTTAGAATTCTGGCTATCTGTAGAAATGCTAGTAATTTAGATAGTAGGACACTGGTTTTGTTGAAATAGCGTACTTTGAATCCCAGAATGTTGTTGCTTTTGCCTGGTTCATATGCGTTAATCTCTTCTTTAATAGTCTTGTTCCTTCAAATGCAATTAAAAAAAATTGTTTTGAGAATTTTTTTTTAATTACATTTAGCCAAAACATTCTTAATGATGAAGAAGAAAATATCAGAACTTGGCTATTTTTATGCAAGCCATACAGACTATTGAGTCTGTATTTAGTGTGAGTTTGGGCTAAGTGTGCATGTTGTAGAGCTAGGTTCTAAATTTGTAAGTCAATTAAGGTCTAATTGGATTTAAAAAATTAGTCAAATAACTGTGCACCTTCTATCCAGCCCACTAGTTTGGTTTTCAATTAAATTAGTTAGAATTTAAGGGAAAAGACACATCTATTGAAAAGAGATTTGTAAAATATTTGTAAATTTAGCTGTATTCCAGGTAGCTAGTCAGTTGACCATAATGCAGAAAATTTCCAAGAAGCATCAGAACTTCCTAGTGCTGTGAAGCAGAATCTTAATTTTTAGGTAGTTGGTAAAATGAAATAACCAGGACTTTTTACTGTAAAATCAGCTGTCCAATGCAGCTGTGATCCTGCTGAAAAGGATGCCTTTCCTTTGTGCATGTGAGGACACTCCGGAGCCCCTGTGGGTTGGGAAGGGCCTTTTCCCATAGGTTACAGGCTGTGTGCAAGCAGGATTGGACCTCAGTAATGGAATTCCAATAAAACTCATTCAGTGCCTTTTAATTAGATTTAATGGGAACTGGGAAGGATCATTAGAGAGGCAAACACGTGCTTTTGCTAGTAATATGTTCACTACATTATTAATCTGATTGAATTTGTGAGATCTTTATAGCAGGAGTAAGATCTTTATATGTACCTGGAAAGTGTTATGTGGGTGTATTATGTTTTGTTATTATATGTTTCTTTGCATCCCAAGCAGTATGTAAATACAGGATTAGAATTAGGCTCTATGTGGTGTTTGTGAACCCTACCAATCCAAGAATAGAGTTGGATGTTCGAAAGAAGGTTGTATGTCATTAGCAACCATGTTTTTATTGACTGTTTTGCAATAAATCGCATTGGTGTATTAAAAACGGAACACTGCAGTACATAGAATCTTCTAATAAGTAATAGGTCTTTTTAAAAATTATGTAATGGCAGTCTGGAAGTAAGGTAAAGTTTGAGATTTTTATTTCTGTTCAGCTAGAAATACAGTCTAATTCTATGAGGTGGAAAAATAGATTACAGTATTACAAGTTCTAGATCTGGTACGTTGAATTCAAAATGTGCTTTCAACACCTGCTGGATATTCCTGAACACCTCATGTGCTGCATGCCATGAAATGATGTGGCCTTCTGGAGGAGCCAAACTGTTGAAACTCGGCTTCACTGAAGAAATAAGAGGAAGTGTCCAGTCAAGGAGACGCTGTTCCGTTAACGTACATACTCCCACAAAAATACCCAGGTGACTTTCATATAATGCTTTATGATTTTAATTTACCTACGTGCAAACTAGCAAAAATACTCATCAGCAGTTTCAAAAATACAATTCTGATATTGTCAAATAGTTTGGGCTGCTAATTATTCTATTAGCACTAAGTATTTTATTAGCTAATTATTCTAATAGCACACTATTCTCAGAGACTCTGATATGGTGAAGAGCGCATGGGTTTCCACCTCACTTAACATGCAGGGAAGTATTTTTCCTCATAGTTCTTCTGAATAGTTCTAAGGTACTGGAAGTACTGCAGTGCTACAAGTTCTGATACATCCTTGTTTCAATGAACCTTTTTGGAAAAATACTGTAGTGTTTTTTAGTTATAAAAATACATGTAAAAAGAAGTTACACTAGTACGAAAAGATAATGAAAAGTCACAGTAATTTTTTAGATAAAAGGTAGGTTTCCCCAAAATGCCTGCCTCTTTTTGTATGCAAATACTGTGAAGATGAGACAGCAAAGCAAGATCATGACTAGTTGGATGCTCTTTTGCATATGCAAACACACACTGATTTACCCAAAGTATATTGGTATTTGTGTAAAACTGTGTGCTTATGGAATGAAAGTATGTCATTTGCCAGTGAGACTCTTTTCTTCTCTGGAGAAGAACAGTTTTTATTTATGTTTTACTGTGCTAACAAACAGATTACAAACCTGAATCAACACCACTGAAGTCAGTGGATTCTTTGTGTCCTTGGTGGTGGTAGGATCAGGCTACATGTAAGTGTGTGGGAACTTCGGACAATTTTATTAAAATGGTCTAAAAATATTAAAGTCTTAGAGGACCTTTAGTTAAATTAGATTGTCTGCATTGTCCTATGATTTTCCTGCAAGAAGTACATATTTCTTGCAATCTTTTTGTTTCAGTTTTACCTGGGTTCCTTAAACTGAACCCACTTTTATTTTTCCCACATCTAATCTTAATATATATGGATCAAAGTTGTTATTACTTTTTGTTTCTCAGTTTGTAATAATCCTCTAGAAGATGTTACTACACAAGCTATTTATTTGTAATAAATTATAAAATTCATAATCTCTTATGTAAAAATACTTTTTGCAAAGAGACCATGAGATCTGAAAAACAGAGGAAATTCTAGGCAGATCAATATGCAAAGGCGTGTATGGTCTACTTGTTGGAAGTCATTAGGTTAGTTAAACCTAGTTCTGTGTAATACAGACAGAGCTACTAGGTGAAGTGCTACACTTTTCATCATGAAAAATTTGTCTTGGTTATGGTGATGTGGAAAGAATGACAAGGTGATACTTTTTCATACAGCATGTCAGTTCCCTATGAACCTTTGCAGACTTATCCAGGGATGAGAACACTTGACCCTTTTGAGTCCTATTTTAAAGTAGCTTTTCTTTTTCCAGCTGTATTTCATAAAGCGTAACTAGGGATGGGTCAAACCTGTGCGCTCTCAAGTAGTGATACTCATGTACTGCCTGGAGGGGAGCTGGCCTGTCTTCCAGGTTCATCAGAAACATTTTGTTTAAAATGCACTTATGTAACTGTATCAAAGTTATTTTTTTAGGGGTGTTTGTGGAGAATGGAGTTAGGGACTGGGAGCAAGAGAAAGAGGCTGCAAAACTGAATTAATTCCTTTTAGGTCCCATGTTATAAGCGAGTGGTTTATTCTTACATTCGAATTATAGAAAGAATGGTGAACAGTGAATATTTTCTTCATGGTAGTGTCTTAATATAGTAGTCTTAGGTAAAACACGCGAAGCTGCAATATTAAACCATATACAGGGAGATGGAGCAAGTTGAGACTACAGAAGTGTGAGTTGGGGACCGTGCTTTAGTTTTCACATCTTGGTGGGTTGAATTTGCTTTATGCCTTTGATAGAATCAGAGCATGACAATGTTGGAGCAAGAAGGTATTTTACAGGCAGTGAGTTGGGGTCTAACCTGAGCTGCAGCAGTTAATGATATGGGGCTGCTGTTAGCCACTTTTATGAGAATGTGCTGCAGGTATATATATGTGTATATAAAACTTTGGATATTTGGGGAGAGCTGTGAAAGATACTATTGCTAAGTACAGCAAATAAGCAAGTACAAAATCTTACGCCCATACTCAAGTGGCCCATTATCCCATTTCTTCAAATTGGAGCAAGCTATTCAGGTCAGCGTGTATGTCCAGATCCATTTGAATGAATTCCTTAGCTTGCAGTCGCTACGTTACATTTCTTTCTCTGGGTTTCGCATGGCTGTGACTTGAACAGAGTTGGCAGTACACAATATTACCTATTTACTCTGTAGATTATACTTCTCTCGAGAATTGGTGTCAGTTAATCTGCCGCTTACATGTTTTCAGAGACCTGCAAACTGCATCTCCAGTAATATCGCAGGAGAGTGTCAGATCTAGGTTTCTGTAATTTTCTTATTTCCCCCAGATTTGTAGGCATGTATGCCCATGTCTCCAGCCTTTGTCACTTTCTTTGTCTTGTGAATAGTTTCCTTTCTGTGTAGAAGTGCTGCTTGTCAATGCCCAATTTTGGACACTCTTAGGGTGGTAAGAAGTTTAAAGCAGATGGTTGTCAACAAATGATGACAAAATTCTGAAATACTGCTCCAGTACAAACTGTGATGCTTAGTATTTAAAGCACATTTAAGCATATAAAACCTGCTTAAATTTCTAATGCTATTGCTACCTTTGCTGTGGAATATTCTTGGTACAATTCATACTTTCTGTGATAGCATTTGTTTCTTTTACTGGAAACAGCAGAACCTCTAACCAGCTAGCAGTATTCAGTAATGAGTAAACCACTATGAACCATGTTATGGTTTTGTCAGAATTGTTAAATGCTCCTCAGTGAAGCTGCACTGATTTACAATGGCCTGTCTTCTCACAGTAGTATCATGCTGTGTCAAAAATGCCTTGCAAGAAGTTGTAATACAGCTAAACTTGGTGATTGCCATTCTGGTGTTGACTGGTGCTCCGAAGACAACCAGTAAAAGACTGGAATTCAGGAGAACCTTAAGTGGCTGTGAATCTTAAGAATATAACTAAAAGCATTTGCATAAAATAAGCACTAAAGAGCTAGTGGGTATGGCAAAAGGATTCTGCATCTGCATCACATTTGCTAATTCAGCCACTCAAAGTAATTTAAGTGCATTATAAAAGGCTGTTTGTATCTATGAAAAGCGTGATACAAATACGCAAATTTGAGAGTGTCTCCTACAAGTTTATATATCTTAATGAAAAATGTCAGAACTTAATGGATCAACAGTCTGTTTAGCCCCACAGTAGCCAGTTTTACTTCTTTTTTTGTTTTCTAAAGATAGCACAGCATATCCTTGGTAGCCCTAGGAATAAATTAACACTGCAGAGTGCTTGCTCTTGAAGCCAGCCAATGACTCTTTTTCTGATTTTTTTGGGGCAGAAGTACCTCTCTGCTAAGGATGGTCATCCTGGAGTGGTAACCGCTGCCTGATTGTGTATACATTTTTATTAAAAAAAAAAAAAAAGAAAAATAATCCCTTTATGTATCCTTCTGTTTGCTCTTCTGTTTTGTGTTGAGTGGGGAAGTTGCCCCACCTAAGTGAAAGTCTTTGAATGTTTGTCTTTCATGTGACACCTGAGAAGCATACCCTGGCCATGGGCTTAGTGCTCCTACTATGGGCAAGCGGAGTTGAAATTTTACTTGTTTGCTTCTGATTTCACATTGACACTTTGAGTAGGAATATTTTTTTCTTCTATCAAATTTACGAAAGCTCATGCCTGGGAAAGATTCTTCAAAATAGCTTCGGGTGACCAGGTGCTGCAGAGTTTATCAGAGAGTAACAGCATTTGAGGATACAGGTGCCTCATGAATGCTGCTTTCATTTGGGATTGCAGTCTCAGGGAAACAGACCAGAAGTGAATGATGGGGAGGATTACTGGTTAAATTACAAGGTTATTTTATTTAGTAGTGAGCAAGAAAAACCATGTCCAATACAAAGAAACCCAAACAGTTTCCACATTGCTTCTGAACCAGAAAGAGCTTGTATTGCTGAATAGGTGAGGAGATAAACAGTAACATTTGGCTTGTGCAAGTACTGTCTTTTATAAGCCATGGAGAAATCAACCTCCTTTCCTCTTTCCTGAAGATACAGGAGCCTCCTTGAAGCACTTGCTTTTGGGGATAAATGTATTAGTGAAGAATTCATGGGTGACAAAGATCTAATTTTTATAGAAATGAATGGTAACACACTTTGGGACTTCAGGTCTGCATGGGTGTATTTTACATTCACCTGCCTTATTCTTGACTTCAACTTTTATTTTGCCTTTTTTTTTTTTTTTTTTTACTACTGATAAATGGCTGAAGGTTTAAAGCAGTTCATCCCACTAGGAATTGCTGCCACTGTAAGGAAAAAAAAAATCAGTAGTAGTGCAGTGATGTTTTAATAACACAAAGTAATCCCCTTGTACTTCAATAATAAAGTTGCATGAGCTGCAGTTGGCTTTCTTGTTGCCATCTTTCTATTGACACCTTTCTGTCAAAAAGATGAAGAATAAAACCTAAGTCTGTTTTCTCTTATGTTAAATATATTCTGCAAAGCTTTTGTGAAATACAAAGCATATGGACTTTGCAGATAATGTTTGCATTTGGGACTTGTGGGTAAATCTGTGAACTTTGTGCTGTGGAAATCGTTGCCCTTTAAAGCAATTGATTATATTTAACATAAGCACATCCCTCAGAACTATATTTTGTAGAGTACTCTAATCTTTATAGCTCTTGTTTCTTAGGGGCGGGTGTGTGTAACTACTGGTACCAATTGAGGTTTCAAAATTGGTCAGTTTGAATGCATAGTTAGACATAGCATTTTTAAAGAGAAATCGGTTAGCGTTTAAAACCAGCAGACAGAACCAGAACCCTGGCAAACTAAGCTGGAGAACTTTACAGCTGTGGGCTGAGATTGTATAATAACATAGTCCAAAAGCTCATTGATATTGATCTTGATTCTTTCGATAACATGCATATTGGTTCTAATTAGAAGAGGGAATTAAAAGCAGACTAATATGTTCTTGGATGTCAAAGTCTGATGGAACACAAATCATCCAAAAGGATATCCTTCAAAAGCAGTGAGTAGGAGGGATATGTATGAATTTCATTACCTGGTAACAATATGCATACCCATACTTGGAGGAAAAAACACCCCTTAAAACATGTACTTGCCACTAGATCAGGAGGGCTCATATACTTTCCAAGTTTAGGCCTTCTGCCTTCCTGTTGCAGGCTTTTCTGTGGAAGTGGCTGGGGCAATATAGTTTTTAAAGGAAAATACATGAACAGCTGGGATTAAGTAAAGCATGGCAGGAAACTTTAGAGTTGGGCTTCTGCCTGTGCTGGTGGTAGAACAGGGTTGCTCATGGGCATGTTCTTCAAGTTTATTGCATGAGTGAGGTAGGCATCAGGAATGGGGTTAGTTCTTTGAACAAAGGTAAGTGTGTTTAAATGCATTCTTGAGAAAAAAAAAAAGCAGGTTTTAGGCTAATTTTAAGGGTTATAGAGGGGGGAAGAAAGTATCTCCCCTTTTTTTCCTTCTTTCTTGGTCCTTAGCAGCCCTTTATGATTGACAAATAATCTGATCTGAGACACAGGAATGCATTCTGTGCAAAAGTAGTATGCTGGTAATGCTGTTCCTGCAGTCAGGGTGCACCTCTGTGATCTGCCCAGCTGTGCCCTATTCTGGCTCTTGCCTGGGGTAGGTGCCCACTCTTCAGACCTCTTTCCTTGTCACCTGCCAGGTGACCATCTTTATGTTGACTTTGAACCAAATGAAGAGTAAAACAGGGAGGGGAAAGGTGAGCAGACCTTGGGCATGGTAATATAGCCCTTGGAGCTGAGGTTACTCTTTTTTCCATACTCCCATCAGGTGGGTGATGCTAAATCTTGACATCACCCTTAAGTTTTTGTGGCAGAGATTTGAAAGAGACTGGCTAGTAATAGCCCAGGCAGGAAAAAGTGTGTCTCAGGAAAAGGAAAAATATTGCTGAAAAAGGAAAACCCAAGGGATTTCCTTCCCTGAGTGCTTGCAGCTGGGCTCTGCCCTGTATGAAGGAACAAAAGGAAAAGCTCCATCAATATCCCTCTTATTAAATTGGCACAGCTAATATATTGTGCTAAAATATGTTCATCATGCTGCTTAAAACAACCAGGTTAGAAATCTACTGGCAATAAATGAAGACTTATTGTTTTTGGTGTCGTTGGGGCACCTAATACAGCTTTGGAATACTAACTGGAATTTGTGAAAGGGGAAAAACAAATGTCCTTGTGCCTTTTAATTAACTATCTGGCCAATATTTCTCCCTTTTAATTGAAAAATATGTAAGTTGCAACTGGCTTCAAGCACACTCTTGTACAATTCTGCCAACAGCAAATAAGCACATTAAAATACAGAAAGCCTGCACAGCTTCACATGTACCTGATAAAATCATACCTTGAACTGTGGAGGTGGTTTCTTGTAACAAACCAGAATATAATAACTGCATTTTGTAATTAAAAGGAAGTGATTAGAAAAAAATTAGTACTTATTTTATAAGCATAGCAGGAATATCTTCTGCTAAGTGTGTCTGTGTGGGACAGCTACAAGATTAGTGAAAATATGAGCAGTTGTTTTCTTTTAAAATTAAGACATACTGCCAGCCCAATGTAAGTAACTTCTTTTATGCAAGTCGCACTGCACAGACACTTTTATTACTTATTCCCTCTATTGTTATTCGAAGTGACACTGTAAGCTGTGATCAAAATACAGGAGCTGCAAGTCTTAAAATTTTTACAGGAATTTGAATCAAGTTTGTGTGTTAAAGCCTCACAAGATTTAATGAAGAAAAAAAAGTGTACTGTCTTTTTGAAGAACTAATTTAAATTTAGACTTTAATATAATTTGTCAAGCAATCTTGAGTTAGAACAGTGTAAACTGTGAGCCCTGACTCTTTCTGGGATGCGTAGAAGTTTAAACTAGAACTTTCTGTGCTTTACTGGAGGTGATCCCTCTTTCTGATTCCCTTGGGAGTGCTGATCCATGGGCTCCCAGGCTGCTGCAGCTGTTTGGGAGCTGCTAGCATAAAAGAGAAATTCAGTATTTGTCACTCAAGGTTACATCACTGACATCAAATGAATAGCTCAGGTTATAGGTTATTGTGCTGCCAACAGCATTTTATGGACACAGATTATGTAAAGCTCATGTTTTTGATAAGATCTACCAAAAAAATCTAAGCCTGCCTTATGCCACATCAATGACAGGGCACATGCATCATCATCCATGCACATCAAAACATCCCGTGTTTTTGGGAGATTGAGACCAGGTTTAGAAGAGTTTAAAAAGCAACTAAAAGAAACCTAAACCTACTGAATTAACTTTGATATCTCTCACAATTGCTGGAGCTCTTGCAGTCTCTCTGTTCAGGCTTCCAGCGGTAGCACTCATTTACTAAGCGGCGCAGTTTTCTTTCATTTTTCATTTACTGTTTTCTGTACTCCTTTAAAAACTGAAAGGGCCTTCCAAATTGTATTGTACTTTGGCATTATTGCTGTCAATTAAAGTTATTAAATCACAGAGCTTTAAAAAGTGCAATCCAAATATGTATTAGTGTATTTGGTTGCTGCTTAGCCACTCTGTTATAGAAGTGACAAGTACTGTATCAAGGCAGCTCGGAACACTGGCAGATGTTTCTTTCTAAAGATCAAAATGTTTGCACGAATAACCATTTTGTGGGGATTCTAGGGTAAAGATGGGCACCAAAGGAAGAGCCTTAAGAATGGTGGAGTAGGGGAATGGAGCAGATCCAGCTGCAGTATTGACTGTGGGTTGTGAATTGCTGCAGTAGGAGCTCAGTGTAAGAGCTGGAGAAAATCAGGGTGAGCAGGTGACATGGTGACCCCTTGTTTGTAAGGGTAATAGAAGATAAGAAGAACCACATCCTGAGCACTAGTTAGGGGGGGTTATGAGGAGAAAAGGAATTGCCAATAACTTGCAAACCATAGGCCTAAAAGACTGAAATTCTGGTGGTGATTTCAGGAAATGAAAGATTACAAGGGTTAAAGCCAAATTTTTCGCAGGTGTTTGGTACAGTGTTCGTGCTCCTTTGTGATTTCCTTAAATTAACAGTTTCACTTTTCTGCAAGTTTACTGTACTTTGACTCTTAACTGAATTAAGTTCTATTATAAATGACATCTTTCCAACAGTCAGAATACAGGTTAACACTCCTAAGAGGGGTGCTTTAATGAGGCTGTTGCTATGACAGATCAGCTTCAGGCAGCACACATGCCACTTGGAAATACCCTCTGTCATCTCACATATTACAGCAACTTCTGTGAGTGCATTTTTAAAACTTTCCTTTTAGTAGAATTTATGTCCAGCCCTTTGCATTTCTATTCTCGCAGTAATGCAGCTGAGGTTTTGTCAATCTGCACTGTTTATTTCTGCTTTTATTTCTGAAATGTTAATAGCAATTCATGGTTTGATAAGTTAAAGGAACAACAAGGTATTAACTCAGTGGTGATTTTGGATGATGATCTAAGGACTAAGATTTACAGAAAGAACAGGCACATACACTGCAGGTTGGTTTGTTTTTTTGTTTTTTTTTTTTCCCTTAAATTCATGTTGGAGAACTTCTTAATGTGTGGAAATTGTTTACTATGTACTAAGGAAACTCATAGGAATACAGGCATTCACATTACAATGCAGCCGTGTAGGTGGGCACAATGATTTGCCTCTTCAGAGCAGCTGGCTGTTTGTGGTTGTGCTGTGTATAATATGTATCGGTATCTCAAAGATGTTAAATTGTGCAATTACATCTTTCAGAAAGGCATTCATTGAGTCTGAGAGATTAATATGGAAGCAAATCCCAGTATAGAAGCCAGCAGTCAGGCTGCTTCTGCTGCCTGCAGTTCAAAAGGTGTCAGCCGTTGGGATGCCTGGACAGGCACTGAGGATGTATTTGCTTTACTGCTGCTCCCTGCCCATGTCATGTAGGTTCCCTGGCTAGGAGAGAAGGGAACCTGTCCTCTCAGGAACCAATTCATCCTATCCCTACTTTTCTCCACTGACTCTGTTCTTGTGTAATACCAATGTTTGCATGGTTAAATGTGGCTAAGGTAGATACAAGCCCAAGGCTTTGAACCTCAGTATAGTCCAGAATAATGGTGCTAATACCTTAAAAAAAAAAAAAAAAAAAGAAAAGAAAAAAACGTAGCAAATACCTAAATTTAACAATGTGCCTCACCACCTTCACAGTAAGGAACTTCTTCCTAATATCTAAGTCTACTCTCTGTCAGTTTAAAGCCATGCCACCTTGTCCTATCCCTACACACCATTGTAAAAAGTCCCTCTCCAGCTTTCTTATTGGCCCCTTCAGGTACTGGAAGCTGCTCTACAGTCTTCCGAGAGCCTTCTCTTCTCCAGCCTGAACAACCCCAATTATCTCAGCCTGTCTCCATAGGAGAGGTGCTCCAGCCCTCTGAGCATCTTTGTAGTCCTCCTCTGGACTCAGTCCAACAGCTCTGCCCTTCTTATGTTGAGGGCCTCAGAGTTGAACACGGTACTCAAGGTGAGGTCTGAGAGAGCAGGGTAGAGGGGCAGGATCACCTTCTTTTGATGCACCCCAGCATATGGTTGGCATTCTGAGCTGTGAGCACGCATTGCTCGGTCATGTTGAGCTTCTTGTCAACCAATACGCCCAAATCCTTCTCAGGACTGCTTTCAGTCCAGTCTCTACCCAGCCTGTGGTTGTGCTTGGGATTGCCCTGACCCAGATGCAGGACCTTGCACTTGGCCTTGTTGAACTTCATGAGATTGGCACTGGCCCATCTCTCCAGCCTGTCCAGGACCCTCTGTATTGCATCTCTTCCCTCCAGTTTGTCGACTGCACCAAATAGCTTGATATTGTCAGCAACCTTGCTGAGGGTGCACTCAACGCTACTGTCCATGTTGCTGACAAGAATATGTTGAAAAGTGCTGATCCCAATACCAACCTCTGAGGAGCACCACTTGTTAATGTCCTGTTTAAACTTAAATAAGCAGCCCTAAAATGTATTTCTGCTGTCTCAGTGTTTTCCAGTTGCTCTGTAGACATGGGTAACTTCATTTTTCAGTCTCCTTTTCCTTCCAAGCTTTAAAAGTGAGTTTTATATATATGACTTTGACGTACAGAAAGGAATCGTACTCAAATTTGACATGACCTATATAAATACTGCCTTAAACGTAGGGTTGGATGAAAAGGCTTATTCCCTTTCCATAAGGTGTTCAGTTTTCTTGTCTGCTTAGTTGTGAATTGCTGCAGTCACTTCTCATCTGACATGTGCCTCACCCACCAGTGGGTGCTCTGCTACCTCACTACCTTTTGGAAACAAACTCTTTTATCACTGCTCATGTCAGTGAAATTAAGTCTAGGGAGATAGATGTTCAGGAACTGTGTATTCAGCCCCAGAAAGCTTTGCCTCTTTGAAATTAATTGGCTTGTAAGAGCTACATTTTTTTTTTTTTTTTTCTCTTCCCTGTTGCTTTAGAAACAGTGCACTATAAAAATCTGGTTTTATTTTTTTGAGTATTTTATTGTAAGCAAAAATACCTTGGTACTGGAGAGTAGAAAGGCTGGCTATATAAATCAATGCTTCATTGTATTTATTATGCTATTTACTAGGCCTCCAAGTATACTAAATTTTTATAAATGCAGAATCATTCAGCTATATCTAAATTGGTTCAAAAGATGCTGATGATAACATTTAAGGTCTTTGCAGGTTCTGGTAATACTGTTTGCTGTAAGTGTGCTTGTCCCAGTTTCTTTCTATGACTGAACTGAAAGTGCAATTGTATAATTTTAATGAGCAGTAAATAGGTTCAAATATTCCACACATTATATTCTTTTTCCTGCTGTTTGACTTGCTTGGCCATTAGTGTCACTTGTTCCCTGATCATAATTTTGTCGTGTTTGGAAAGAAGGCGAGATGGGGATTAGCGGCTGTGTCCCTTCCCTACACCCCTCAAAAAAAAAAACCCACACCCAAAAAACCAAACAAAAAAAACAACAAACAAACAAACAAAAACAAACAAAAAAAAAAACAACAAAAAACCAAAAGCCTCAAACCCAAAACAAAACAGGAAAAGTAAACCCAGCACCCAGGATGCATTGACAAAAGGAGACCAGATGTCTAGTGAAAGGCACATGGTATGGATTCTGGCTTCTTCCTGCAAAGATTGCTACAAGAACAGAAAACACGCTGTGATTTATTCTTGTGGCAAAAAACTGCAAATGGTACAAGAAGTACAGAAATCTCCATACGTTGTTGCTAATACAAGTTACATTTAGAACAGTGTGTCCTCCTTTGCCATTATGCTCTGTTTAAGCATAGTCTATGGGCAGAGCTTACTGAGCTGCAGTCAGAACTTTCTCTAAATGAACATCTAACAATTTAATGGTAATTATACAGCTTCTAAAAAAATTTTCCCTATGTATAATATTTGTACAGTAGCTATCTCCATGTATAATAATTATTATGCTGTCTCTGTTATAAATTGTGTCATTTTTACACAGACCAGAAAATGACTTGCACTTAGATATGTTTATCTGTGTATGTATGGTGGATTTTAAATTGAACGGTTCCGGACATTATTTTCCTAATACTGGTTAATCCATCTTTAATTAAAATGTTAATTGCTAATCCAGATATTACACATAAAACCAGCCTTAAGGAAACTGTGCTTTATTTGCACAAGGACAAAAAACGTGCGATTAGCTGGCAGTCTGTTCTTCTGAATCGCAGTGTAGTCATCTTTAATCTATGATAACCAACTAAATGCCTATTCTTGTGTTACTGTACAAGTTGTTTACCCCCTCAGAAGGTGTGTGTGGGGAGTTAATTTAGTACTAGTTAAAAAATCCCACTTGAGTCAAAGTAAGGCCTGAATTTGTTTATTTATTTATTTATTTTGGGGAGGGTATCAACCAGAAGGGGTTGCACAGAAGGGGTTATGCTAGTGCTGTGGTGGCTGAAGCTGTGTCACTCTGTCCCTTAGCTAGAAAACACTGCTGAAATCATGTCTTCTATGTAGTACAGAACAAAAATTCCTCTGTGTCTGGGCAGTATATTTCAGAAGTCAGACCCTGTCAATCTTGTTTTCTAGCCAAGGGTTGTGGAAGGTAAAGTTAGATAGATGAAGGTTGTCCTTGTTGTGTAAGAAGTGCATTAGGAGTGTGAGGAGGAAAACTCCCTCTTGCTTTTTGTCACCGAGATACAGTTTGTGCAGTTTAGTTAGTTTACTGGTTTCCTTTTTAATGCACCATACAGAGAATTAAGCAAGTGGAGTTACAGCATTTCACACCTGTGAAGTAATAATCCTATGATTCTCTTTGCAAAGTTACACATGTAACTGCAACCATTAAGTCTTTGGGTGGCAGGGGCCTTCAATTCAGTGATCAGTTGAAGTCAAAGAAGATAATACAATCCTAGTGGTTGAAAACTTGTTACGTGAAATATTAGGGAATTCTTAATTGTTGAATGGGAATAACGTACAGTGCTTTGTACCTCTGAAATTGGTTCATTCAGATCTTTTGGCTTGTACATAACTTTATCTCATTAATGGCAGATGACAAATTGTTAGTATAATTTAAGCATGTTTTGCACAACTTTTTTGGGGTAGTCATGTTCAATCACAAACTCTTTGGATAGTACATGATGCTTTAGTCAAAGCTCATATTAAATGAGGAAAATAGAGACTTGCCTATAGAGTGCCATCTGTTAATTTTTTTCATTAGAAAATAATCTTCATTAATGTTTCACTTTGTACAAAGGGTGTACTAATAAATAGGCTTTTAAAAATAACCTAATTTCCTTTCCTGAAATCTGAAAGGAAAAAAAACTTTGCCCCAAATATATGTAAACTATTAACTATTACCACACATTAGTTAACAAAAATCATGTCTCTTGATTTCAGAAATCTTAACAATCTGCTCCTGTTTGGGGTTTGTGTGGATACCATTGAAAGGCTTGAGCTTTTGGGTTTCGGATGTGCTTTTTTTCCCTTTTTTTTTTTTTTTTTTTTTGAACCTGTTCATTTTTTTCATCAAAGAAGGTAACCTCTTCACCTTTCTTTTAATCTTTCCTCCCTTTCATTCCCTTTATTCCAGTGCTCTTTCTAGCTTGTGAGAGTCACTTTATCTCTGTTTGAAACTGTACCTGATTTGCTCCAGAAGCACAGCTTCTCTTAGCAAGTTCATCCAAATGGATAAAGAGGAAGATGCTTTTGACATTTTTGTGGTACTGGGAGGATGCAGCTGCTCCTTGGCCAAGAGCTACGAAAAAGAGGTTATTTTGGGAATGGTATGTATTTGTATGTATTGCTTTGGCTTGGTTTACAGTCACTCTGTCTTTGAGATGTGTTTGAGTATCTGCTATTGATGCATGAATAATACTGCTATTTATAACTTGTTTTCAGGCAAGGAAACTGGCCACTGCCACCAGGAGAGGCAGTCTGCCTGCCTGTGTAAAAATTGTATTCAGTTTAGTTCCTTACAAGACTATAATAAATCTAAAAAATGTCCAAGCTCCACCACTTTTTCAAGGTGAGGTGGTGTTTCTGAGCTGTGTTACTTGGCCAGGCAGAGCCCTCTCAAGAATAGCCTGTGCCAGCTGATACATCCAGGCTCCTGGGGGAGCTCTTGTCTTTTCCTTGTGAGTCTTTAAACTGTCTCTAGTAATAAATGTGAAGTTATGCTATCTGGTGAAAACATGCCATCTTGCCACCTAGAATACTTTTTTCTGCAACCTGCTTGAAAACTCATCTTCTTCATGGTCTCCTAATGTCTGGTCTACTTAACACAAGTGGGTAGCTGGGGCTCTACAGCAAGTTCACTTGTGCCTCAAGTGTATTATTTCCTTTTGTTCCTAGCTAGATAGAGCAGATTAAGAACTGTTTCCTTTTTCTCATTTGTTGTAGCCTTGGACTAACAAAACCAAAAGACAAACCTGATATTACGGCACTCATCTTTGAGAGAACAGGCTAAGTGATAAGGTTCAGAACTGGCAACTAATAGATACGTAAAACTGATCTTCCCAAGATATTCCCAAAGTCATTATTCAGTAAATAATCTTATAAATGAGGGGTTATACAACAGTTGCATTCTCAAGAATAATACGGTTTTCACTTCATTTATTTCTGGAAGTTGATTTTTCTTGAATCTGCGAAGCTGAGTTCCTTTTTAAGTAAAGGATCAGTAACCAAAAAATTATGAATTTCATACTGGTGTATGTGAGTCGTGTTGTTTTGTGTAGGGAAAAGGATGCATTTAGGAAGAGAGAATGCAAATAAAGTTTCTCTTCAAATGAGGTCAGTTAGGACACCCCTTCTGTGAACATGAGTATTTTCCAGGCTTCAAATGTCAACTGTTAAGTGGTCATGTAGTGGAAAGGGTGATACAAAGGTGAACTGACTGGAAAACAGCTTGAGTAGGTGTTTAAAAAAAAATAATAATAATAAAATAAAATTTAAAAAAATAAAAAAAAGGCTCTGTTAGCATGAGAAAGGGAAGGGTGGGAGGTCTGACTCAGGTGCTTTGTGGGGGTAAAGTGGCCAGAAGAGTTCTTAAATTTTGATGTAAAAAGATTTCTTTGGGGAAGAAAAGGACAAGTGAAAAATGGGATGACCTTAATTTTTGAGAATTTTTTTTTTTTTTTTTTTCTTTCCTTGTTCTACATAAGCAGACTTACTCTGGGTTTGTAAAACTCACACGCTTATCTTAGAATAACCATCCCCAGAGCTTCAACCTTTTTGCTAAACTACTTTTAAAAAAAGGCTCTAAATGGAAGTTTAACAACCCCTTTCCTCCAATAAAGATTGTTCAATAAAATCATAACTGTGTGTTTCTTGGCCTAAATCCATGTGTCTGATTCTGCATAGATGCAGGGCAAAATCTGAAAATCTAGAAGGGCATCCACCAGATTGACTCTATTTATTTTAATTTGCTTATTTTGCCGCTGCCTGCCTTCCCTCCCTCTCTCTCCCTTTCCCCTAAATTGTGTTTTATGTAGTTTGGGTACATCAGAACTTTGAGACAGTATTGGTGTCTCTTGTGAGCCCTGTCTTTACATCTTAAATCAGCTTAAAAAAAGTTTCCCTTTCCAATGCAACATCCATAGTTTTATGATTGGAAAACTGTCAACACAACCTCATTCCTTCTTTATTGCTGTGCAGTTGCACCTGGACTGGTCTGCCATCACACTGGGCTGATGTACCTCTTCTACCCCATGTGGTTCTCTGTGGTTAGACATTTATTTCCTGTTAGTCTTTAAAGTCCTACTAGTATGTATTGAATATGCTGTACTTGTTGTTGTCAATTTGAATTTTCTTGCAAAGTTAGCACCACCCTTGTTCTGCTCAGGCAACAAGAGCTAAAACTGTGAGTGCAGTTGCAGAAAATCATATAGTAAAAAATTCTTCCTTTAAAAATACATTTAATAACTGCATTTTTATTTCTTCAGTGGTATAGCAATAAATTCTAAATGCCTTCCTACTATGTTGATTTCTAGTATACTTTCAGAAATCCAGTTTATTGAGAATGTCACTATTAATAGGTGTCACTATTAATAGCCTTTTGGTGGTACAATAAAAGATAATTCAATAGGATATCCCAGGTAAGTAGGGTATGTTGTTTACATGGGGTTTCTGCCCAGCAGCTGCTTGTGCTAAAGTTCTACAAATAATGTAGGAATTGATCCAGGTGTAACTATGGAGACAATGCAAGTGTAGCCACCATAATGGACCTGTAAAGACAAGTTACACAAGTCATCTGCAGTTTGGTATCATCATGGGTAATAAGCTAGCAATTTCTTGACTGCCTTGGTGATATGGTAATGCTGCTGTTGATGATGCTTCCCAGAAGAGATGAAGAAAATGTAAAAACTATTGAATTGGGGTTCCCCTTTTCTTAAAGGTCTCTCCATAAGGTGTGAAAATAGGTTCCAAATATATTTTTACAGCAGCGCAAGCATGTTTCTGGGTGCAAATACATAATAACTTGTGTATGTTTTCAGAGGAAAAATTTCAGGAAAAAAACAACTGGTCAGTATTAGAATAATTTAATTGTATTTTTCATATTTATTCTTAGCTTGCAAGATAATTGCTTCCTTATGGGTGGTAGATTCTGATTTTATTACATCAGTGTTTATCAGAACTACATGCAGTTCCCAGAAAAAATTTAACCAGTCACAAAAGCCCTTTGGATGCTTAGAAATAGCTTTTAGGAAAGGAATAGTTCAAATACAAAGATGGGATATCTAGGAAAACAGCCATTTTGAGGCAGGGGGGACACAAGATCATTATGTTGTTGTGCTACATTAATAGTTCTATTTAAGTTACCTTAGTCCTACAGTTAGAGCTCATCAAGACACCCATGCGAATACATAAATTAGTTTGCTATTTAGTTTGATTGTTTTAATTGCCTTTATATATGCAACTATTTTTTAGCTGAAAACATTTTCTGATTTGGATTCATGTGTGTGCTTGTTGTGTATGCTCACTATGTTGGTTCTCCTCCAAAGATCTTTTCTTTTTCCTCAGAAAAATAGTGAGAATTAATGTGTTGGCAAAGTCCAGCTGTGACTTCAGAGAGAGTTGTGAATAATGAATGTGGGATCTTTCTCTTGCATGGCAATGGCAGTAAAACATTAGCCAGCTTTTTATTAAAAATGCTGTACTTGTAATATGCCCCAGAAAAGAACAGTTTGAGTGCAGAAGACTCTTAGACCCTGATTCACCAACGTACCCTGTGTGAGTGGACAGATGTTGCCTGATTTGATGTAAACAGAGTTTTGCACTGGCTCAGGCAGCTCTATGTACATGCTGCTGGATCCAGGTTTTAATGCTACTGGAGAAGAAATAAAGTTAGCTTTCAACCAGGGCCAGTTATAAGATAAACATGTGGGGTACAACATGGGGAAAGCTTTCTGACTGTATATTTCCTTAGTCTTACAGCGTGAGGTTGTGTAGTTCTTGATGCTTTCCTATGTCAGTCTATAAAACAGATTTATCAAATGTGGCTAGTAATTGCTTAAATGTGATTTTTGGCAAAAACAGGTGAGAGTTTGGTTTGCATAGCCTAAGGAAATCCTCCTAAACCATCCTATTGATGTCAGTGGCAGTTTTGTCATTGACTTAAAGATTACAGGGTTCAATCAGGTGAATTGACTTAAATCAAAGTGATTTAGCTCTGATTTAAACCAGCAAGCAGAAATCTTCAATTTAAATAATAGTTTTTAATTTTATTGTGAATTTATAGTGTTAGCTATTTTTTTGGAGACATATTGCTTGACTGGTGTATCAGTTTAAATGTACTGATTTGTGACCAAATAGAAGTTTAGCAGATATTTTTAGCCAAACAGTGAAACACTCCTCTCTTCACAATTACATGGGTCTTTTCCTGACCAGGTTGGTACTCAGCTGTAACTCTCTTCATAAAATTTTAGCCCCTGTTTGAAATGTGAGTTGGTGAGATTTAATTTGGTGTCTATTAATTCTCAAGCCATGTATTACTTTTTATATGCCTTTATTTTAGGATTGAATATGACTTGGCTCTGATTCTGTGCATTTGCCATTTGGAGTGGATTTTTGTGGACACTAGAGGGAGTGCATATTGTTTCACGAACTTGGAAATTTTAGTCTTGTCAAACTAGGATAACCTAATCAGGCAACAATATATAGCTATACATATATATGATATTACTACTAAAGTCTGTATACTCGGGTCACTTTTCAAGAGGAAGACATGCAAAGACAGAACATTTTTTGAAAAGTCTTCTCTAAAAAATAATAAAATTTCTCACTTTTTCTAGGATGCAAAAGTGTCACTGTGTGTTCTCCTGCATAGTTTAAAATGCGAATGAGGCACCAAGTGACAAAGCAGTATAGGCAGATTTTAGGCATATACTGTTTTTCAGTCAACATTGCTGCATGGTTAGATGTGAAAAGGAGGTACTACCAACTTTTACCTTCTCTTCTGCTGTGCCATTGTTTCTCACAGGTCTTAGGGTTTTCTTTGTCCCATCACAGGAAACTCCCCAAAAGCTATAGCATCCATGCAATACACATATGAATTGGGAGATTTTTAAAGGAAATTTCTAAAACACATAGGTAAATAAAAAGGTCTGGGGAGTGTGGGAGAGGGAGGGAGAGGAAGTACTATGATGTTCTGTACACTTACTGTATTATTAAGGAAAGCTATTACCTAACTAAAATGAGATTGCTGGGATCTAAAATATGTTTTTCCAGTAGTTGTTGACACTGCATTAAATTGTGCAATATGAATGAGGTTAGAGTGGTGATGAAGAAATAGAAATATTCCATGTTTTCTGATACTTAGCAAGGTTTGGATCACTGGTAATAGTTTTGGTTTGGTTTTATTTTTTCTTTGTCTGTTTTTTTTTTTTTTTTTCCTCTCCTTAGCCTTTTAACCAGTTTTAACTTAGAGTTCCAGTGACTTCAAGATGATTTCTGTAATGTTACATACATTCCAGGGGAAATTAATTGGTTTTAATAAGAGTGTTTCATCTCAAATATAATTTTATTGGCTGTGTTAAAATGCATTGATTTTTGTGGCTGAAATATTTGGCCTTCTGGGTGGATGCATTTGTTCTGGTTAGGAGGGCACTGGAGTCAGTAGAGCTCTTGTGTTTCAGCAAATACATTTCCATTTAAAAGCAAATGTAACATTTGAGAAGATTAAATAGACATTAATCAGTCAGGCATCATATTTTTAAGCATGCCATTCTGTCTAACATGTAAAAAAGAATGCTTGAAAGAATGCTTTCTGGTCTTACTCTATTAATCCTATTTTGATGTATGTAATTGTAAATGTTTTGTGCAATGTGGTGTTTGCCTTACTAAAATGTTTTTATACTAGTGATTTCTGTCTCTGTCTTCACTTGAGATAAGGTTGGCTGACTAATGCCTCTTTAATTTCTCTTACCTCTGCAATATAATTGAAGTGAGATGTGAATGCAATGTTTTTAACCTATCATCAAACAAGAGCCTTCAAGTTTCTGGTCTGAAGCAGTGCTATCAACATTATCTGTGATAGCAGGTAATCAGTTGTACGTATTGATTTGACACTGATTTCCACCACTTCTGCCAAGTGTGCTGTAACCTCTCTTTGGAGTCTCTGCTAGTCTAAAGTTATTGTATTCTCTGTGTCTCCTTTTCTGCATTTAAAATGGAAATACTTTCCCATCTCACATGGCAAAGAATAAATTACAATGTTTGAAAAGTATTATAAACTTACAGAGCTTTGTGGTGCTATCAAGAGTCTGAAACTTTGTCATTAGTATAGAGTGAAGCTCACTGGAAACAAGTATCCCTTGGGTAAGAAACGACCACATTTGAACCAGGATCAAGACCCAGTATTGAAGCTCAAACCAGTGACTCTCTAGCTTTTTTTTCATCAAATTGCTGTTCATTGTGTACAGCTTATTATGCGAACCCTTTGCTGTGGTCCTTAGCATATATATATATATATTTTAATATACATATAAAATACATATACATATATATATTAAAAAAAAAAAACAAACCCACATACATAGACCATTACTTTCACTTCCCACATTGAAGTCCTTGGAAAAGGTTTTGGCAGGGGAAGTCTGCATTTATTTTGTGGGGAGTATCTTCCCCCACCTTGTTTTGGATTTTCCATTTTTTTTTTTTTTTTTTTTTCCCCTCTTGTAATTCTCCACCAGTTGTCACCAACAGGGAAAAGTTGGTCTTGCTCCCTTCTCCATGATTTAGTCACTAGCTCAGATTTTTGACAGGTTTCTGCCAAAGAAGAAAGATCTGTGGAAATTATGGATGTGATAATTCCAATGAGCTCTGGCCGAGTTTATTGTCTGCGTCAGCAGCTGAAGCTCCAGTGGACCTCCACTCCATTGCCAAAGCTGAAGCTGCCTCACTGGCTGGCAGCACAGTTGTTGCTTGACTCCTGGCAATCTGGTCCTGAATTCAGAAGTAAAATGCATGATTTGTATTTTTTGTGGTGGTCTTTTCCACAATGGATGTGACGAGCTATAACACAGATGGAGCAACAAGCAGGCTATGGTAGAAATGGCTTTGTAAGCCATTACTTCTGTAAAAGAAAAATCTGTGATGTGTTTGTGAACTGTTGCAGTCTCTGCTGTTTGGCCACATTGTGGAGGGCAGAGAAGCCCTTCTTTTGCTCCTTTCTTCCTGCCAAGTACCCCTCTCGCAGTAAATCTGTGTCCAGAGGAAAATGAGGAAAATTTTCCGTAAGGAAAATGACATGAGGTTCAAAGACTGCTTAAAATTGTCATTAAGCCAACTACAACATTTTTATGAAAGCAGATGTCTCTCTCTCTCTCTCTCTCTCTCTTTCTCTCTTCCCCTCTCTCTCTGTATATGTATCTAATACCTGTGAATAAGATGTGCAACACATACCTGTTACATGAATGTTGTTTTAGTTATATATATCTTGTGAACAGAACTGTTTTTTCCACATTTGCCTGCTCAGCTATCACAACTGTCATATAAGTAGTAGGTTGATATTCCAATTCTGGTACAGCTGCCTTTAATTCATGCAAGCATAAGAATATTTTTTTAAAGTATTGAGAGTCTAACTACATAAGTCCTATCAACTCCTAGTGCTTGTTACTCAAAGTTAAACAAAGGCAAATACTTATGTGTTTAATTCCAACTTGTATGGCTGTCAAGAAATTAATGCCTTAAAAACCAAAAGCCATTCTGCTATATTTAATATTCTGCAACTGTAAGTCTATGTATGTGTTAATCATTTTGTTATAAATGAACCACTATTTTGTATATAAGTAAAATAGACATGCTACAACATATATTCATAAACCAATCTGTCACAAGGGCATAGATTTAAGGTCTCATTTTTTTAATAACTATTCTTACATCAATCTGCTTGTTATAAAAATTTATATATCATATATGAATCGATGTGATATATGTAACCTACTTTTTAACTGTGATGCATTTGGTACTTCATAGTTACCTCAATTTAATGAAAAGTTCCTAGTTTTAACACAGTTGTAGAAGCAACTCAGATTTAATTAAAAGTTTTCCCTTGGTTTTAAAAAGGTCATTTTAGCCAAGGGGAGATAATGTCCTTTTATACTAGCACATCTTGCTTCTATTCCTAATTTTCTTTAAAAATAACATTTTTCAGTATGACAATGTTCATGGTTTTTCTTTGTCCCACTAGATAAATGCTGTTTAAAAAAGAAATGCATAACAATGCAATGGAAAAGTGTGGTATTTTACTAATGAAGTAAAAGTGACTGCCAGGTTGTGTTTACTGGTGAGACAGCAGTCTGTGCTGCAGCTCACTGGAAATTTATATGTTGAAGCATGTAACTTATTTAGCTTCTACCCAAATCCTGGCATTTCTTACCTCATTTGATTTTGTTTGGAAGGCATACAGTCTGTGATGTTCGCTGTGGAGTACTTGCTGCAGCACTGTGAACCTATGATTACAGGAAAAGACTCTTAGGTAACTTACAAAAAACCTGCAAGCTATTAAAACTAAAAAAAGACCACCCCTGACACCCTCTTTCCTCCCCTCCTCCCCCAAACAAACCCCAAACATCCCCTACAAACATCAGAAATTGATGTAACTTTTCAAACGATATATGTGAAGTTGAACTGAGCATTATTCAAAAGTCAAAATAGCCAGTCTTTAAATCCAACAAAAAAAATTGTGTAAAAATGACATCTCTGACATTCTTTATAAGACTTTCTTTAGAAGTCTGAAAACTAAGGGAAAATGTGATGGGAAGCAAATCAAACCAAGGGGAAGACAGACAATAGATTGACAAAAGCAGTCAAGGGAACAGTAAGCAAAATGAGAAAAATAAGGGGAGTATTTTGACATCTTGATCTTAAGGAAATTTCTTTCCAGTCATCCTAGCATCTGTAAGAGTGGTCCTGCAGTTGTAGTGTGTTGCCTGTTTAACTTGAGGGAGATCCAGGGTTGGAAAAACAAGAACTTGTAGGCAAAAGCTGATCCTGCTGACACATGTCTCTGCTAGCTGGATCATAGCTGACAAGCACAAAAGGGAGAACTTTTTACATGTTACTTTTCCTTTGTCATATGCATGGTAATGTGATGCCCAGGCCCAAAACCACTGAGGACTATTTCAGTATAATTCAAGAAACTTCGTAACCCTTGTGTTAAAGCCATTTCTTGATTGTAAAATGATAAAAATATTTTTTAGTATTTAAAAAAATTGCGTGACAACCTAGCTGTTATTTTCATAAAACTATAATCACAAGGATTGAGCACTACAGTGACAGATGTACATGTAACATTTTAAATTTAAAAAGATCAATTTGCTAAAAGATAGCTCAGACACCTTTTGTTAAGGCACTCTACAATTTACCAGACAGATTTACAAATAGTTACTGTTAGCTTGTTCTGAGAATCAAGGATTCTGCTGAGCACTAAGAATTATTGAAAATCGATGAATTCTTAGTATGCAGAAGGTCAGGTGTGTTTCTAAAGTACAGAGATGTACAATTAAAGTATTATGGTGGATATGTACCTTGTTTGAAAGATCTCTTTATGGCAGATTGTTATTCTATCTGCTCAATCTATCAAGTAGTTAATTTTAAATCCTAAGGAAACACATACCCATATGTATGTTACTCTGGAAAGTTGTTAGGTTGCTTTGAGCATAATTATGTGTATTTTTAATGTTGCTTGTGCATCTGTTTTCATGTCAAAAAGCTTTCAGAGTCATTGTTATCTTTTATGCTAATTACAAAGTTATCCCCTTTGCTGTTCTATAGCTCATTTTATGGAGTTTTGCATATAAAAATTTATTTTATTTTTTTTTTTTACTTCATGGTGTCTAGGGAATAAAACCAAAGCAGTGCTCTGTCTTTACACCCCAAGCCAGGGTGACTATTCCACCAGTAATATAGATTACTTGATTTATTACCAGATTTGCCTGAATCTGGAGCCTGGATTTTCAGAAATCTACTGTGAAGCTAAGTATGTGAATTCATGCTTATGTACCAGAATAAGTAATTTGATTGTCAGAATCGCAAGTTTCCAATGCTTTCTACAAAGTCAGGCATTGTTATTCAGGGGGCTTGAATTTAGCAGGCTGGGTGTGTGTATGTGTGTCTGGTTTTGAAATGTTGGTCCAGGTTCTCACTTTTGCCTGGCCAATAGCGTTAGGTAGTCTGTCTGCCTGCATGTCCTGGAAGGTATCTGCAGTATCAGATGATGTTTCAGTGCTTGATGTTGAGCTTTCGTGAAACACACTGCTGGCACTATGTACTAGATAGCCTGCAAAGTCTATTATTCTATGTTGGCAGTATTAACAGTCACTCTACCACTGCATGCCAACACTCCCCCAGTTGTCTTTAAAAGTTCTGAATATCAGTGTAATAATCAGCAAAATGCTCGGGGGGGGGGGGGTGCGGAGGGGAAGGGGAAGTATTAATTGTGCAAAGGGCTTTCTGAGTCTTCTCAAAGATAGCAGCAAGGTGGAGATGGTTCTTCCCAGGGGTGGTAGCACCCGTGTGGTTGGTAGTTGGTGCCTGGCTATTTTAATGAGACCAGCCAACCAAGAAAACCCCAACAAAAGGCGGTAAGCATGTGTTAATCGCCCTATAGATAATGTGCATGTGTGTCTGAAAAATGAAGTACAGTGGTTTGAACACTGCCCCTGAGCAGTTAAAGGCTGAGTAGAGAGAAGTAGTGGCTTGTTGGGGTTTGAGCCCAGTGGCTCTACCTGGTAAGGGGGAAAGACTTTCTCTGGTTTTGGCAGTGCACAGTGAAACAACATTAGGAAATGGTCATGAATTGCAGCAAGGGAAACTCCAACCAAAGAGAACAAATTTTCACTGTGAGAGGATGCGTAATGGTGGCACTCATGCTCAGAGGGACTGTGATATCTCCATCCTTAGAAATATTCAACAGTATTGTTGTGGTTTAACCCCAGCTGGCAACTAAATACCATGCAGCTGCTCACTCACTCCCGCCATCCCACAGTGGCATGGGGAAGAGAATCAGAAAAACAGGTTAACTTCATTGGTTGAGGTAATTGAAATAAAATATAGTAATAATTATATAATGGTAATTGTAATGAAAAGATAGATAAAAAAGAGAAAGAAATAAACCTCAAGACACCCAAGTAATGCAGGTCTGTCCCTGAGGAGTGATTGGTGGCTCCTGGCCAAGTCCTCCTGGTATATATAGTGAGCATAATGTTCTCTGGTATGGAATACCGCTTTGGTGTCCTGTCTCTGCTCCCTCCCAGCTTATTGTGCCCGTCCTCACTGGCAGAGCGTGAGAGGCTGAAAAGTCCTTGCTCAGGGTAAGTGCTACTTAGCAACAAATAAAACATTGCTATGTTACCAGTGTTATTCTACTAAATCCAAACCACAGCACTGCATCAGTTACTAGGAAGGAAATTAACTATCCCAGCTGACACCATGACAAGGTGATTTAATTCTGTATCTAATTCCTCTCTGAGTGCCGGAGTTGGACAGAGACCTTTGGAGGTTTATTCCTACTTACAGTAGTGTATGATTTCCAAAACAGGAAGGTTCAAACAGTATTATAGTCTTAAAAGACTTTGAACCGCTTTCCCAGTGAAGTACTTAAGAAAGAAAAGGTACATTTGTCAGGTACTGAGAAAGGCAGGGTCTGAGAAAGAAGCCTTTGAAACTTACCTGAAAATTGCACCAAAATAGTAGGCTCCTTGAAGAGGCAGTCCCATAGCTGAGGCCAGATATACACGTATTTCCAGTTAGCTTAAATCATGGTTTATTTCAAAAAGATTTGTGAAATTGATGGTATTTGAGCAAACCATTATTCTTAGATAACACAAAATATCAAAAGTTCAGGAAGGAGCCACTATGTAAATCTGCAAAGGAAAATTTCAGAATATAAAAGGCTTTTCTTTAGAAAAGCTTTTTAGTCTGTGAAAGTGTTTTTAACCAGTGCAGTAACTGCCACAGGACATAATGGAGGGTAGCTGGTGACAGCGACACTGTAATGTAATGTCAACCTCAGAAGTGATTTTTCACTGAAAACCAACTTTTGGGTTGAAAAACAGGTTAAGGTACACACAATGAGCAGCTTGATAAAGTGGAGAAATAGAGGGTTTGCTTTGCACAGTGACATTGATCAGACTTGGGAATTTTACAAAGAACTCTGTGCTTTGCTGATACAAAACAGCTGGGAAAATCAAAGCTGCTAAACAGTAAGGTTCAGTCTGGACTAGTCAAAAGTGGTGTTGATCGTCAGGTAAAGGTAGCCTTGACATTGACTTGTCAAGACCATGAATATGAAGAAAGTTGGGGCTGTTCAGCTTGGAGAAGAGAAGGATGCGTGGAGACCTCATAGCAGCCTTCTAATATCTGAAGGGAGCCTACAAGGATGCTGAAGAGGGACTCTTCATCAGGGACTGTAGCGATAGGACAAGGGGGAATGGGTTTAAACTTAAATAAGGGGAGTTTAGGTTTGATATGAGAAGTTCTTTATTGTGAGTGTGGTGAGGCACTGGAACAGGCTGCCCAAGGAAGTTGTGAATGCTCCATCCCTGTCAGTGTTCAGGGCCAGGTTGGACAGAGTCTTGGGTGACATTTAGTGCGAGGTGTCCCTACCTGCCCATGGCAAGTTCTGCCTGGTCAGGAGGGAAGTATGTTTTGTGTGTGAAGAACAAGGCTGTTTTGGTTATTATAGCACTAATCAGAAACTGGTAAAAAAAAAAAAAAAAAAAAAGAAAGTGTCTTAGAGCTGTACAAGTATACCCAGTCTGCATTGCTGGCAGAGTACAGGAGTAACTTCAAAAAATGTAGAAAAAGTGGATTGTATATTGAGAAGGCAGGAGTAGAATGAAAAAATAAAGGTGTTCTCTCCAGGTTTCTAGTTGGAGCAGTGGTATTAATTAACTTGACATGTAATGGGTGGTGGTATGTGTGGAAATAAAAAGAGGAATTTGAGAAAAACCCCGGAGTCTTCTGACATAGTGCTTGGTAGGGTCAGCAAATGGCTGTAACATGCTCAAAAGTTGATACATGACAATTCTGCACAGTTGCGGGGGTTGTGTTAGGGACCACAGGGTGCAAGAGCAGGAAATGCTTCTCTGGGAATGGACAATAATGTGGAAAAATGTCTGTAAATAGTAACACTCACCCCAGGGCACGAGAGCTAGTGAGAGGGGCAAATTTTAATAAATGTTTTTCGGAAAGTCTGTAGAAGTTAAGAAATACCAGTTTTTATATTCTTCTGGAATAGTCTGGCTTTAGCAGTGGCCTTGTTTTGGTTTCTTGCTTTCTTCTTATGTTAAAAAGAAGTTCGAAATAAACTAATCTCATAATGAATATCTAATTACGTAGTTTGCCTATTTGGAAGTGTTGGGTCTCTTGTTTAGAACTCCCTATCATAGTTTTCTTTTTTTTTCTTTTTTTTTTTCATATAATAATAAATACAACCAGTAAAAGTATATCTTGGTAATGTCTCCCATTAACCAAAAGTAATTGTATAAAATTTTGCTGTTTAATGAGCTATGGCCTTACCCCACCTGTTTGGGAACTACTGTTTCTCTGGTTTCCTCACTTTGGATCTGTAATCTCCTATGAATAAATTTTTATTTTCTTTTTGGCTGTGAATATAATATGGAAGTTCAGAAGAATGCTACTTTTTATTAAATTGGTATGTTCATCTAAAAGATAAAGGAAACTCAGGTTTTAAGTTTTTGACAGGATTTTGGGTCAATTTCTATTCTTAGCTAAATTGGTTCAGTCTTCCCAAGCTACACTAATACAGACTTCTGCATATACAAAAAAATTTTGTGAAGCAGAACATGTCTATGCAATTTTTTATAAATGCAGCAAGGAAAATCAGATATCTAAGATGGGTACATCCAGGGGAAGAATTCTGGCTAAGCAGTGAACTGGCAATAAAAGTAAGAAAATTAAAGTCTATGTAAATTAGTTGCAGAAAAATGGTAGTATCCTTTTTGAAGGTGTGGAGAGGAAGTGTGAAGGACAAGAGTGGCTCAGCTGAAATTTTATAAATTGCAAACTTTAGGCATTCAGTTTCTTTTCAGATTGTGACATGCATACTAATCCCAACCAAACCACCGTTCATTCAATATCCATGAATGAAGAGCCATTTTATTCTGAAGTTTGTGTCAAAGAAAGTGTTCCCAGTACTAAGATCAGCCTTCAGAAGTTGAAATTTTTGGATAAACAGGTGAGTTTTGAGAGATGGTAAAATAATAGAAAGATTAATAAATGTCAACCCCAAACATAATTGAAGCGGTTTCCATGGGAACACAGATGTTTGGCTCCTGTGTATGACAGATTTAGCAATTTGATTGCATGTTTGTTCTGACCTTATGGTTGAAAAAGGTCATTTGAGAATTCTAGCATTTGAGGATCCTTAACAAAGCATCTTTATGCTAATAGTTCCTGAAGGTATCCCTAAACTGCTGTGTTAAGATTCATAGCTGTAAATGGCTCACAAAGAATCTGAAGCATAAATCATTAAATGACTGAGTTCTACTGAACTCTAGTTTACCCTTGGAAAGTACTCTACTGACAGCACAAAGAAAATGTGCATGGAAATGCTTTTCAGTGCATGTTATGGTGATCTTGAAAGCTGAAGCAGAAGTAGCATTGAACGGTAACCTTCATCCAGTCAATGCTGTGTTTTCATAGGTTGGTATTAGGGTAAATGTACCCTGACTCTTGTGGTAGCCCACCTGCAGTCACACAAAGTTCTTCCTGGGGTCTGCAGCCTCTCCTGCCTCTGATATTCCTCTCCTTACCAAACTAGATATTAAAATGAAAAAAAAGTCTCTCCAGGCAGAAGCTGCATTTGTATAGGTGTGTAACATTGTTGATTAATGTGAAACATTTCTGTGTCCAATAACTTAGGTATTTAGGCTGAGCTTTGTAGACCTTGCAAAATAAGGTGAGTCTTAACTGAAGCTTTCTAATTTGCATGAAGGTTGACTAGTCAATTTTTAGCCTCTGCTGATTTGAACACACTGAAATGCTCTCACTGATGGAAAGGCTTTCGGTGCTAACTCGCATGGCTTTGCATTTTATGTTATTTTTTTTTTTAATGCACAGATTCCAAGTCACAACCTGAGCAGTGGCCCCTCCATTGTGGCACTGTGCCTCAGCAGGTGCTGGTGGCTCTTAATTGCCTTGAAGGCACCATGCCATGACTTACTTGCTGTGAAATTCTTTTATTATTCTGTAGTTATAAGGGGTATCTAAATTGGAACATAAATTGTCTCTAGTTAATTATTTCATTAAATGAGCAATGTGGACTGTTAAGCATTATTATTCCTATTCTACAATTGAAGAAATGAAGTTAGCGATGTCTTAGTGATATGGATGTGAATATTTAGATGCTTATCTGGACTCTCATGAGTATCATAAATAAGACCAAACTGGTGTGTTTCAACTGTTCTTGTCATTGAAAACAGACTGATAATGAAGATAAATTTGTGCAGACGTTGTACTTGTTCTGAATGTACAATTGCAACTCATTTCCGCAGGAATCAAAAGCAAGGGTTGAACTCTGACTACTGAATGCTTCAGGATAATTAGCAAGACCAAAAATGAGTCCCAAAATGGAATATAGCAATACCTCTGATCTCTTTGCTGTAGCAAACTCAGGTGCTCTAACGGAGATCTCCATGTTTAGATCCTCCCTTTCATCTGGCACATGATTTTTTTTATTTTTTTTTAACTCTAAAAGATGGCCTGTTTTGTTGCAAATCACTTCTTTTAGCAAGATGTATATAACCTTTCAAAACAGCAGTGTGACCTGTCTGGGTGCTTGTAAGGATTTCCTTAGTTCCCTGACATTTTCTTATTAAGTCTTGACAGTATATGGTTTTAGCACTTCTTTCAATTAATCAGATGTCTGAATGGAGCATCAGGGACACTTAGCTCTCAGATGGGTCTGTGACTGCTCTTGGAGTACGTGAGTTGTGAAAGAAAAAAGTGGATTTCACTGGCTTTAACTTACATTAGAAGACTTACTAAAGTACTTAATTCTGGCTCATCAAATCACCTTGCAGTGCAGAACCAGAATGTAAATTACTGGTGCAAAATGAGACTCCTCTCAGCATTTCTTTTTTGCTCTGTGGTATTCCAGTTTTCCCAGATCCAAATTTTCTTTTAGGTATGTCAGGCTTAGATGGAGTGGTATTGCTGAAATACCTACATGGGGTGTGGTTATTGTTTCCTTTAGTATGGATGGAGTGAATACAGGGTGTCATAGAAATTCAGAGAACTATTATCTCTTAAACATCATTGTCCACATAACATGATATTATTCATTGCACCAGATGATTGTTACTAAAATGCAAGGTGTAGAGTATTTGCATAGAGCTCTTAGGCAAGTGTACGCTTTGGCGTAGTAATTAGATAGTTGAAGGTTTCTTCTTTATGTGACCTACCACCAGTGCTTGGGGACTTGAAGGACCTTGTAGGAAAATGTAAACCTTGTCTATTTGTGGAGAGCCAAGTTCCTCGGGGAGATATATTTGTGAGGTCCTGCAGGGAGCTGAGGAATCTGTATTTCAAATCCACTGTGCCCTGCAGAGAGATCTTTCAAGTAGGCACTCATTTCAGATCTCGAAGAAGATGCTGAACTTTTAAGTGCTCATCAGTGTGTGTCTTACCCAGGCTGAGGGAAATAATTGGGAAGTGTTTATAAAATACAGCCTTGCCATCAGCATTCAGGAGGGGTTAGGAGAAAATGGGATGCTGTGTCATTGCAACCGTACTCAATATTGTAATAAAACGACTAACGGACGAGGATTTGTGTGATGTGTTGTAACTAGAATAATCAGAAGCTGCCATGCCTGCAGGCTTGTTGTGGAATGAATGAGAAGTACTTTTATTTATTTTATTATCATTATGCCAATCCTTTAAAAACATTCATGAGGAAGAGTGGCTCAGTGTTAGAAAGTCTGACAACTTTCCTATGGTCAGTTTAGTATGAATGTAGAATGTTTATTGCATGTTATTGAAAAGGTTGTTGGTTTTACCTTCAAATCAGACACATCATATATGCATCTGTCTATTAACATATGACTTCCAGAATGGCATATAAAAATGTGATGATTATTTTGTGACAAAAATCTGTCAGTACTTTGTGACCAGCATTGAGATGTTTTTGCTTTAGGGCAGTTGCATTGTGTGGGGCTGATGTAAATGGAAGCTGTCATTTAACTGTTATTTCCAAGCATTGAATAAAAGTCAAACTTTCAGTCTGGAAAACAGAAGCAGGTAGCTTGAGAACGCAAGGTTTGACCTGTTTGGTTGGGGATATTAGGGCCGGGGGTAGCATGAATCTTGTTCGTTCTTCTGCTTCAGATCTGAGAGCCAAGACAGTTTCTGCAGTGAATCCTGCTTCTTCCTTCAGTTCCCTATGTGTAAATTAGGAAGGAAGCTGCAGGGTTTCACTGATGCAAAACAAGTGCTTCTTTTCCTGAAATCTTCAAAGTTCACAGGTTTAGTAAAATTTTTCCTATATCAATTTTCACTCCTTCAGATTCCTGAAATAGAAATGATCACAGTCTGGTGCCCTTAGACCAGCTCTGCTGACCATGCTTGGAGTAGTTATGTTAATCACCAAGGAAAGGATGCATTTCATGAGAGAACAGAAAACATTTTTTCTTACAATTTTTAGAAAGCCTTTCAAGAAAGGATTCTTCCTTTCAAGTGCCTGTATTGTGTAATCTTGGTTATTGTTCAATATCAGATGGATTCAAGAAGGGGTGTTGGATGATACCAAGAGTAGCTGCACCCTCTGAATATCTGGGAGGCTTCTGTGTCTGAAATGTACAGATTTCTACCCTGTCAGTCAGAATCTGTGCTGCAGAAGCATGATTTCTAATGCAAAGTAAACTCAGTACACAGCTTTCTACGTCTGTACTTGCATCATCTTTTTTGCCTAAATAAGATAGCTGGGGTATGTAGATGAATGGTGGGATTTTATTCTTTGGGTATTGGTTTCATCTACAGCATCTATGGCCCAAGCAAAAAATGCTTGACAGTAAAAATGTCTAAACATACTAGTGCTGCCTCCCATATATTGAGTTTAGAGGCCAGTGTGGTTAAACCCCATTACAACAGTGCCTTAAGGCAAAGCAAATTAGATGGGAAAAGGCAATTTCGAAATACATGTTTTTCACACCCTTATACATTTGTTATACTGATTAAAATGGTCTTTCCAAGTAAACTGAACCTCTTCTCACCCATGGGATAGTAGGCAGAGAAGGGGGTCATGGTTGGTTTGGATGACATGAAGCATCTTTGAATTTGCTAGGGCCACAGAGGTCTTCTTACTTCTTCCTCAGAGCTGTGCTTTAATGTCAAGCTTTGTGTGAATAATGTTTGAAAGTATTGACATCTAAACAATAAGGACTGTGATGTATGAAAGGTAGCATTTTACATACTCCAGAAGGTGCGTCTTTACTGTTTAATCATAGCTTCAAAATCACAGACCCAAAAGTGTTTGTGGTGGTTTTTTTGTTTGGTTTTTGTTTGTTTGGTTTTTTTTTCCTCCTTGCATAAAATTATGGTAAACCCAGAATTTCTTCACAAGGTATTGTAGGAAATTCTGGAAGGGGAGGCAAAGGGACTTGTTCTGTGGCTCCATCGAACAGTTTAAAGAACATAAATTTGGCTTTAAGGATATTATCAATCAAGTTCTTATTTTGGTGTTGTTGCTATCATCCAAATCTAGGTTTGAAGATGAAATCAGAAGATCAAGATTTCATAGACATGTTGTTCCATAGACCTCTTCTGTGCATTATGAGGTTTTGTTTGGGTTTTTTTTTTTTTCATAGATAGATGGCTGGATTTTGAAAACTGTTCAGTATGTAGCAACTGTGAATAGTCTCCAGGGGAAGATTTTTAAAGACCTGAAGAGGCATGGGGCAGGTGTACCCTTTATCAACTTCAGGAAATTTCATGAAACGAATGGAGAAGACTCTGCTCAGGTAATCTGCTGCCCTGGGTAGGAGCCTGAATGTCAGCTAATGTGTTTTTTAATGTCGTGGCCAGAATAATACTTTTGAAGTTGGTGAGCATATTTGAAATTACAAACATATGATTATTGTAAGCCTTTACCTGTGTCATAGACACAAATCCACCTTCTTCAAAGAGTGAGCAGGCACAGATTAAAGAAAAAAAACCCCTTCTTTTCTCGAACATCCCATGGACGTGCATTGTCATGATGCTGTTCTTTCTCCAGCTCCACATCCTGTTAAAAGGAATCTATTTTAACTCTTTTCTTTTTTTTTTTTTTTTTTTTTTTTTTTTTAGAATGGCTTTTAGACCCTACTTTTGTTACTTTTCTCAATCTCTCGGTGAATGCAGTCACAATATTTTTTTATATTAATAGCATGGCATTAAGTTGGCCTAGCATAAACCAGTGCCAAATTATTTACTGCCCTCGTATGCCAAGTACTTCATGTTCCCAGAGGTTTGGCTTGTACATGTCTAAAAAAGTGGATGTCATGCTACAGTATCAACTGATATTTGACTTTAACGTGCTCTTTTTTGTCTCAAATGAAATACTGTTCCTTTTGCTGTACAAAAGGAAGATGATCTTTTTCCTACAGTCCCTTCCCATAACAGTGGAATGTGAAACTCACTACCAGCTAACATACAAAGCAGCTGGCACTGAACAGAAAAGACACAAAAGATTGACCAGAATTCAAACTACCACAAAATGAAATGAAAATAATCTTCTATCAGAAGCATCTCAGAAGTATAGTTTCTTTTGAACAATAAGAACTACCATTTAAATTACATAATGGACCTGAACAGAGCCACAGAGCATAAGAGGGAAATATATAACACTTAGGTCAGCTGAGCTCCTCTGAGCTTTTCTTTCCTAAAAGGAAAGGCAATGGCAGGTGAATGCACTCAAATGCTGTAAAAATAATAATGCTTTCTGGTATTTAATGCCTTTCACTGGAAGATCTCCAGGTGTTTTTCTTTAACAATTATGCATTGCAACTAATTTTAATATCCCATTAAGGGAGGCTTGATTATGTCCGTTTATAAGTGCTAGAAACATGGTTCTGCCCTCATTTATCCCAGGTTAGAAATACAGTGAATGGTAAATCTAGGAATAAAATCACAGTGTCATAAGTAGAGCAATTGAACGTTTTAACTCTGGAATGTGAAAACAGGAGAAATTAATTTTCTTTCCCTTCCAAGTTGAAACACTACAAATATCACAGGCTGTCTGATCTTAGATTCATCTTATTTCCTAACATGGATGTTTCCCTTCACGGTAGGTGAGTGCTTGCAATGGGCTGCTCTTCTGCCTGTTCCTGCCTGGGGGTGGTCTGCATTTTTCAGAAGCCTAAAGCTCCCAGAGAAAAGTTGTATGTAAATCCACCTGAATATATAAATCAGTGAGTTTGAAAAATGGCCATATGGGTACTTGTACCTTTTAAAATTGTTAAGCCATATAATAGGCAGAAGAAAATAAGAGCAGCATGAATTAGAAGTGAGGAAACTAGTTGTTTTTTTACCTCTGATTTTTAACAGGTAAATTTAATGAAGGATCAGTAGCGCTGGGTAGGGTCAGCTTTACTTTAGGAAGGTAATATGTGCAGTTCTCAACAGGGTCTTCTACAGCATCTCAACCATGACTATCAATATCGTTGCAGTAGTGCATCAGTTTGAAGCAAAAAATGCCAATCATGCTGTATTGTGCACTCATGTATGAGAAAATCAATAATAATGGAATTTAGCCATCAAAGCATATAACAAGGTAGTATACAAACATTAATTAACCTTTAAAAATAAGTATGAAAATAGTAATACTGTTCCTGTTTCAGAGCTTGTGATAACTAGAATATAGAAGGATAAGCATGGCTGGGGTTTTGAGAAATTGCAAGGATCCAGTTGAAGGAATGGCAAGTCTTCCAGTCCTGGAGTGCAAGTTGTATGTAAGTCATCTCTGGGAAACTTTGAATCATCAATAAAGGCAGCTGGCTCTCCCACCCACACCTAGCACAACAGTGGTGTGAGTTGTAGATGGGTGCTGAAGCAGTGCCTTAACTTTCCCATGTTTGATGCAAGACCAGCTCTTAGATAGTGGGCTGCACTTAAGGCAATGCGTTTTAATGGAGGTTTTGCTGGTAATGAGATGGGGGTTTAGGTTATTTTGTATACATGTTAACAACATGGATTTATGCTGGTGTTCAGTGTGAATACACGGTAATATAAATTCTGAAGAAGAAGCTTCGCGTACCCGTTGACAATATAATTTTTAAATTGTGGGTGTGGGTGCCACTCCACATGCTGGTGGCAGCACATCCTCTGGAGCTGTGAGAACTCTTTCCTTTTTTCCCTAGTATATAAAATATGTCCTTGTGACATAGGATCTTTCATTAAATTTAATTTCTTCTCTTGTTTATTTTATTGCACTGACGACCATGCTTGTCATTGCCGTAGGATTCTTTTCTCCATATAAATACTCTCTTTTTGATGAGTCTGAGAATTCTGAGGGAAAAAATATTGATTTCTCCATGTCAAAAGGCTCTTCTGTATCTCGTAAATATTTTTTTTCAAGATTTAATAATTCGATTTCCAAGCCAGTGCTTAAGTGGAATAGATTTATGTTAATACAAACTTTCTTTGGTATTAAGATGACTAGTTTTTCAAGTGAGAAAAAAAGGGATGGTGTCAGGAGCAACAAATGATCATATGTACTATGGTTTACTTGTAACCTCAGGTTCAAGCCAGATAATTTGAAAGAAGAGTTCATTGGGTAGATGTTAAAATGCATACAGGGAAGGTACTTGTTGCATACCTACCTGTAGGGGAAATACTCATGCTCATCAAAGTCTACAAGTGTGAAATCAAAACATTTGCAAGACAGTTTTCCACACTGTTCTTGTATAGCATCTAGGAACATGAAAATAGTGGTCAATATTCATATATCAATTAAGCAGGAAGAACCCAGTCCAGTGCACTTTAAAAAGCAGTGGGACAGTTTTCCATGTTGTTTGCTGGACTCTTCGACAAGCTGCAGGAACGTGCCCGTGAGGTTTCCATAGGCTTCAAGAGCAGTCCCTGTGATGAGGCAAAGGCATCCCTGCTCCTTGCTAGAGGTAAGAGTAATTAGGTTTTAAAGTACTTCATGTGTCAGTGAAACTACAGTGATTCCAGTTTGAGCAGATGAAAATGAGACAAGATACTCAATTCTACTAAGCCTGTTAAAAGCCAGTTTGGGGACAAGGAGATAAAGACAGTGGGTACAGTATCAATCTTTTGGGGCTGTTTCTGTCTGTTAAAGAAAAGCAATCGATAAACTGTGACTACATGCATATTATAGCTAAGATAAACCCTACAACTTCTATAGAAAAAAGTTAAAAGAAGGATGTTGCCTGCCTTCACTAGCCTGCGTTTTCTGCAGGGCTTTTTAATGGGTGTGTTTTCTTAGGGGCATTCTCTGTAAATGTTGGCTGAGTTTTGTTGCTTGCTTCCTAACCATAAGGAATACAACTTAGAAATAAATCAGTTCCTAATTTAATTACCTGGGCTTTGTTTTTAATTATATGCTTCTACTAATCAAATAACAAATTATGTAAAATTGAGAATGGAAAGATATATTTGCAGGATGTTTTTGTTTGTGGTTGTGGTGAGTCATTATGTTACAAAATCATACTTTATCCACAAACTGAGTTGGGAAGGCAAACTAGTATGTAGATATTTTGCTACGTGTGCATTGATGTCTTGTATTTTAATCTAACTCAAAGTTTGACTTGCTGCCTGACAAAACCAAGGTCATATTTCTTTCTGCAGCAAAGTTTCAGAACAATGAGCCTTCTGGCAGGGTGATCAAAGTTGAGTTTCAGCACTGACTGTACAGATTTCCAGATTATATTGTATATAATTAGCATATGTTGTTCAAAATTCTTCTTGGTTATACCAGTGAGAAGCCAGAAGTACTCTCCTGAGATCAATGCATTTTCTCTGCTATTTACACTGCTGAAATCACAGTTTAGCTCATTGTGTGTTTTTATAATATGTTGTACACAACTGTGAATACATATTTGATTATAATAGAAATGTGATTAAATTTCAGCTTTGTTCACTTCACCTGCTTTTGCTCACTACATCTCTACTGAGATTTATGCCGTCATTCAAAACTCTTCAACTGCTTCAGATAGCTGCCAGAAAAAATGAAAACAGCAAACAACAAACAAACAAAACCCCAGCTGCCAAGACCTTGATTCCTTTAACTCCTACAAACTTGAGTTGCATCTCTGCTACTGTGACAAATTATATAGCTGATGTTCCCTTTCTCTGTAACAACAGAAACAGAGGATTTCAGCCAAACAATGAGAAACGGGTAGGTCTTCAAATACTAACTTTAAAATAGTGGTCTTCTAATGTAACAGATAAGTGTAATCTCCTGTATTTTATGTGCAGTTGCTTGCTTTCCAAGAGGAAAACTTTAAATTATTCTGATAATTTAAATAATATTGCAGTCTCTCAAAGGAGAGGCTTTCTGTGGTGTATGTGATGGTGCTGAAATGGCTAATCGATGGTGCATGGGCTGCCTGGTGTGAATCTCAGCTTTGTCATTTATGAGTACCTCTGCAATCCCAAATGCCAAGTAGCTCTAAAATGATAAATAAAACTTTGCCAGCATTATTGTCCTGTCTCTATATGCGAGAGACAAGCTCTTGGGGTAAATCAGCACTGTTACTTTAATGTCTGTCAACATAAGCCAAAGTTCTCTTGCTGTTATTTTTCCCTTTAATGATGCATTCAGTTTTATGAGGTAAGCATGTGTTTATTATCATCTTCTCTCTCTGTCTGAAGCAGAAAACCTACAAGGATCTTTTCTGAAAAAGAAGGGCAGATACCATTGTGGACCTTGTTCCTCTGTAGTGTCTTGAATTTGCATGACATAGTTTTCCTTTTTGTTGGAAACAATGTGCAAGCCACTGTCTGGATCAATAAATTGATTTTTAAAAAGTGAGTAGAAGCAAACAATTGCATAAAAGAGGAAATAATCTTATGCTAAAAGCAATTTGATAATACAAATTTAACCAGTATCTGATGGGTATATAGAGATAAAAAATAAAGCAGGGCATTTTTGACCGGGGGGGGAGGTGGACAAAAAAAGTTAAAAGAGGTTTAATTCTGATTTGTGATATTTTTATGACTGATATAGAACAAAGCAACAAAGTAGCTAATTTTATTCTAGGCAGGGTGGTTCTGCTTCCTTTTTTTTTTTTTTTTTCTTTTTTATCCATCTTTGCTGGCTTATTTCTGTTTAGTTGTTAGAGAATGTGCTAAGTAGACCCAGAAGGGCTTTCAAAGGATAGATTGCTATTGCTTTCGGTTGTACAAAAAGGTTAATTATGGAGGTTGGGAAAATGTTGCTGCTTTAATGATAAGGGACTACCATACAGAAATGACTAACTGAGCTAGTTTTCAGGGTCATCTTAATCTTAAAATAAATGACAAAACATCAGGCTTCTTGATCATTCTGAACATTAAAAATGAAAGGCCCGACATGCATGAGAAATACCTAATGACTGGAAAATCTGGGATAGGTAACAGAGGAGGACATCAACCAAGAAATATTTCATTAGAATTTCTATGTAATGTAATCTTTCTAAAAACTAATTAAAAAACTGAATAAAACCAAAGTTGTAGAGTTTTTGCCAGAGTTTATAGACTGTTAAATAAAACAGAATTTCTAATAAATTAAACTGTAATTTAAACCCCTATTTTTAATACTTCTCTTCATGGATCTTAATCTGCCGTTCGTTAGGCACTGCAGGACTTTGAAGGAGAACAGAATTTGGATTTTATTGTTGACATACTATAGTTGATGTATTATCACCATTCTTGCTTTAGTGCTGGTCCTGTAATACAAGTTACCAAGTAGAAAATATGTATTTTTCCCATTTTTTGCACTAAGTGACTAAAAAAGGAAGAGGTCTATTCGGGGTTTGTGCAACATTTTTTTGCTAGGAAAATGAAGACCTGTAAATTACAGCATTTAGTAACAAATGTCACATTAAAGAATGATTGCTTAGGAGTATCATCCTTGAAAAGTGTTGAGGTCAGTGGTGGGTTAATCTCTATAGGTACCACAAATTCATATTCTCCTTAAGTAAATGTTCTTATATGAATTTATTTATTCTATTGAAAATGGCTCCAGGCTAGCAAGCCTCTAAGAAATCTTGCAATAAGCAGCTGTCTTCTGAAATTCTCAGCCAGGTGCCCTTGAGGATCACCTCTGATGCCGGTTGTTAGAATCTGGGACTGTTCTGTGCTGGGAACAGTTGGTACTCTGCTGCCAGGCCAGTCCTGGCAGATTTTCGCAGCAGAGGGAAATCTTCTAGGGCTAAGATGCAATTTATTTTTTAACGCTTTCTGTATCTATTACCTTACGGCTTCTGACTACTGACAATGGTTTGTCATCTCCTAGACTCTGAGTTATGTTTGAGGACCAAACTAATCCATGCAAGCTAGAAGGAGTTTGAGTTTTCATGTTCCACTCTGTCTTTGGAGTTACAAGAATTTGCATTGAATTTTGAAAACAGACATGTTTTAGTTCTATTTGACCCTACATTTTAGTGACTCAAATTGAAAAGCATCCTCTGTCTGCCTGCTGTGAAAACAGAGTATCTTTACGAAGTGCCAAAGTCTTACCAGTATTCCCAAGATACCTCATTTAGTTTTAATTCTTCAAAACCCAATACCCCCGTACTTAAAAAATTTATAATCCTAGCCTGTTGCTGTTGCAGTCAATGAAAAAATTTATTCAAGTAGTGCAGAATTGCTAATACAGTAGAAATTAGCAGAGGTAGCTGTTTGGAAGTTACTGCATTAATGTATAATTCATAAAATTAATGAGTTTTGTAAAAAAACTAGTATTTCAAGATACTTAGAATGAAAGTAGTTATTAGAAGTATTATTAACATTGAAATGAAGAAGCATTTTACTTTTTGTATTTTTTGTGCATGTCTCTTGCAGTTTTGAAATATGTTTGTCTTCCAAGTTGTGATGATGTGGGAACAAATTGTGGAATTTTAGTGGTACTGGGGAGGTGGTGAAATATGGCATCTCAGCAAAGTGTTACCTATGTGAATTATTAATACTTGCATATTTGACTTCTGTTTGCTCCTTTATTATTTTTTTAAGGTAAGTGAGAAAGGCATTATTTTTCCAGTGTTTGAGAGCAGGTCTGGGATGTGTCTGTGGTAGGTGTTAGTTCAGGTCAGCAGTGGCACTTACCCTATGGCGTCATACCGCTTCCCAGTATGGGCACAGACCAAGCTTTGAACTATAACATATATGAGAAGGTTGTAGCTATTCCATAAAATTTCATATGTATTAAATAAGTAGATATGTTTGTGAGCTTTTATACTCTGTGGTTTTGTTTCCTTTCTTGTTGGTAAGAGTTACAAGACTTACTTCCAGAACTACATATAACGTTGGCTACCATAAGCTACAACTAAAGAGCAAAACTGTTGCCTGTTCGAAAGAATCTGAGATCTTTGCAGAAACAAAATGTTGGGATGATGTGGACTTAAAGAAAATACTGCTGGTGAAATAAATATGAGAAAGCTGGTCTCGAAGAGGATGCTTATAGTGGTAAGAGCAGGAGCTGTTGCAGTAGAGAGAGACTGGCTGGTGGATAGAAAGGGCTGTTGCAAACTGAAATAGGTTGCACTGCAGACTGAAACAGGCAACTGAAAGCAAGCCGAGGACCTGGAGAAGAAAAGCATTTAGTAGGAAAACACTGTGCTGAGCAATGGATTTAATAGCTTGTGAGTTGGTAGTTGATCCAAGAGAAACTTGGATGCTGAGAACATAAAAAAATAGAATTGTGGATATTGAGAGTCTAGGAAATTATTGGGATGAAAAAGACTGAAAGGAGGGATTGGGAGGAAAAGTGGTTTGATGTTACTGTGTTTGTAGTGACTAGATTAAGCTAGTGCGTTGGTGTAGGCTCCCCAGTGCTTGAGGTTTGCCTGAGAGTAAAATCAGAATACTTCTGCACTCCAGAAATCTCTTGGGTATTAGAGACCCTTGACTCGGGCAGGCACTTAGCTCCTTTCTGATAGACTATATTTCACTTAATTTGTAAATTTCTGCACATGTAAAAATGTAGGGTATATAAAAGCAGTGTGTCTTTTATTGAAATGCCTCCCCCAATAACTCTAAAATATAAGCAGTTGGCTTTGTTTATTCTGAAACATCTAGTTTTGTTATGACAAATAGCTCCATTTGGTTTTGTTTCACATAAATACAGGAAATAAATATTTTTATTTGCTGTAGTTATTCCTGACTTGCATATGTTAGTTTGCAGCATATATAAATTTAAGAATTAACCAGATCTTTGGTGTGCTTCCTTTTGAGCCTTTAGCTGTTAGCTTCGTGCAAGTAAAACCACAGAGTTGCTTATTTAATAACTTGTTTGTTTATATGGAAAATCAATTAGTGAGGCTTCTGGGGTTTCTTTGCCTGTTTTCTTCAAGGATTCTCATCAGGAGAGGTACTGACACAGTGTGATTTTTGGCACCCACGAGGTCCTGTGGTTTGCGGGGGCTCCCATGGTACAGGCAGGTGCCAAGTCAGTGTGTCAGAGCAGGGTAAGGAGTGGGGAGTAAGACTTAAGGGACTTCAAGCTTACTCTTAAGACTAGCATTAACAACTACCTGCCTCAGGTACTGAGGGAGAAGATAATAGAAAGGGAAACATCATTGTTTTATTTGGGTGGCTCAAAAAAGGCTTAGTTTCAGCCAGTGCTGTATGAGCACTTGTAACTGTTTTTTATGTGGTATGACTTCCTGACACCATCCCCACTCCCCTCCGCTTCTCCTTTTGTTAGGAGATGGATGTCCTTTATGTACTGGTGAGATTAATGCTGGAATAGCACAGCATACGTGCAGAGATGGAGGCTCTGGGCACATCTCTCATTTGCTGCCAATTCAGCGTGCTCGGGGCCATCCATGAGAGTTCCAGGTCTGATTCTTCTTGGAGTAGAAGCAGCCAAGTGCCAGAGCTTCTAAGCTGTTTGCTGGGCCTCTTTGGGCCTGTTTTGAAGCAGGCATATATATCGTTTCAGAAGTTTCTCTTGAAGCCTCCAGCATTTTTTGTGCTGGCGACTATGCCTAAATTGGCCCAGATTTACAAAGCAGTCCATATATGCTTGTTACACTGAGATAAGTAAGTTTGTGATTTTTTTTTTTTTTTTTTTTTAATTGTATTCTCATTTATCTGCCTGTGTATGGTTATTGGTAGGAATCCTTCCAGTCCAGGAGAGCGCAAAGCAGAAAGGCACATAATGGGCAGTGAACCCCATGCTTTTCTTCTGGCATTAAGATACTGAACTGGCACCAGAATGTACTGAGGTAGCATCAGAAAATGAGGAATGTTGACAGCAGCATGTGCTGGTAGCTGCCAAATCCCAAATTAAAAACAAATGCAGCAGCGGCACAAGTGAGACGTTATTAATGTCATTGTTTTGCTAGAGCATGGCAAGGAGTGACATAGGGGTTTGGTGAATAAAACACAGCCAAAGCACCCACAAGGGCAGCTTTTACCTGGTGCAACAAGCCCTCTTGGCTGTGTCACTGTATTTTCAGTAGATATTCAAGTATACTTATTTTTAATTTCAGATTTCCCTAACAAATCACTGCAGATAATAAAGAAAATTCTGTAAATAAACCAGCAATACCTGATCTTCTAAATTCTTTTTTATTTTTAATCATTGGTATCATGAAACTTCCTAAAGACAAGAAGATATTTTGGCAGTTATATTTAGCTTATTTGTAGTCTAAATATTTTTTTAATTTTGGTTTTTATTTTTTATTATAGAAATGGAGAGAGAATATTTATTTTTAAGGCAGCAGCTATTGAAACATTCTGCTTTAGATAATTTCTAATAAGCTTGATGACTTAGAAGGGAACCGAAAAATAAGGAATAATTAAACCTGGCTGGAAATACTGTGCCTCCAAGTGATTGTTGATCTATTTAAATAATTGTGCTTAATTTTGAAACTAAAAATTTTAAAAGGCAGAGAGATTATTATTCATAGAAAGGATGTCATTACTCATTTCACAGTTTATTAACCCATGCTGCTCAGCAGAGAAAAGGCAGAGGAAATATCAGGTCCCCACTGAATAGAGTTTGATCATTGTGTTGGGTGTTGATGAACTGAAACAGTGACATTCAACAAACAGGTTTTAAGGCTTTGTGGCAGATATGAAATGGAGAGTAAATATTCCTAGTGGGCTGTATAAGCTTATACCATCAGCATCTCAGCTTGCTGCAGTCTGTCATAACCCCTCCGAGACAGCACTAGAATTGGCCTTGTGTTGCGCAGGCTCATTGACTTTTATTGTCTAATGTATTTCACCCTCTGCAGGAAGAAGACAGTGGGCAAACACAGTCTTTGCATGCAACTTGTTCTTAATTGCAGGGAAGGGAGTTTGTTGGAAAGGAAATCAGGACAGCCACTTGCTCTTGGTAGAAGAGGAGATGATCTGACTATTTTAGGACACATGATCAGCCTGCAATCCAATAAATTAATTATTTTTACAATCTTCCACACATACTTTCAGAGGTTATATCTGTGCCTAGGGTGTCAACAATGTAATTTTTTCTAATTCTCACAATTTTTTACCTCTACAGCTCTGTGAGAGCCTGACACTTACAAAAGGCAGCCAGACTGAGACTTTATTTTGCAGTCTGCCCCTGATGGGAATATGTGCATTAAAGTGAAGGGATTTCAGCATAGGAGCAGTGATCTGTTGGACACAGCTGGAGAAACTGAAGCTTAAAAATACTATTTCAGAACAGCAACCGTGAAGCTGGTGACTCACTGCAAAAAGTGCTGACAGTATCTTATTATGCATGTATTTTAAAATGCACGGTAATACATGTATAAAATAAAATTAAAAATACAGAATATTGGATTACCATTAAAAGAAAGTGCCCTAATTATGGGGCACAGAATTTCTCTAGGAAAAATTCAGGTTCTTTTAAGTCCTAGAAGATAAATTAAGTAGGTTGCACCACTAATTCTTGTTTAAGCTGTGGAGATTGTAGAGTTGGAAATGGCTGCAAAAATGTAGGTGGGGGGAGAAAAAAAGAAATTTTGGATGTACTTAAACCAGTCAGTTTGAGTACAAGACTGAGGGAAGCTGTTGGGCTGGGGTAGAGGAAGATAATTTTGGGGGAAGCCCTTTTTTAAGTGCAATATAAGGAGATACTTTCTTTTTAGTGTTTATTACAGAAAAGAAGGTTATGCTCATAAATGTGCATATTTCACAATGAAAATAACAAATTCTGTTATGAGGCTCTATGTGAAACAGGAGATAGATCTGTAAGGCCTGCTGGCAAAAGGATAACACATTTCCATTTAATGGAAATTAAATGGTGTCATATGTAAGAACCTGGGTGCAATCGGCCAAGAAGGGTAGAAGTGAAAGATTATTTGTCATTAAATGCCATAAATTACTGTGATCAGATCACTTGAGAGGGGAGTAGTGCCTCAGCTGGTTGGATGTCATCCCCAGTGAGCAATAACTGAGTAATGGCATTCCGGTTAGGGCAAATTGAACCCAAGGAGAATTTTGTAAAAGTTCCCAGTTAATTAAGATATTACCAGTTCAGCAAAAATAATAAAAACATTAAAAAATGGAATGAATGTAGATACAATTAGTATGTTTTAATGGATTAATTCTTTGATTGATCATTTGTCTCCTGGTCAGCATTACTTTCAAATACAATAAAAATAGCAGAGATGTGAAGTTTAACTGAAATAAATGTGCACTTCCCTAGGAGAGGGGCAGTGCTAGTGCTCTTGATCACCATTCACACCTACACATTGACACTTTAACTGAAAGCACCTGTAATTAAATAATGAATCCAGATATGTGTTGGTGTCAAGGAAAAGAGAGAGATATTTTCTAAATATCTATAAACTTTAATATGACACATGGTGTCAGGTGGAAAGACTTGCTTTTGAGTTGCAGGAAGAAAATCTTATTTGTATTGGCTCTCCTACCTTTCAGATGCTTTTACAAAGTCTGAAATGTGTAGCTCAAAGGAAAAAATACTCTGCCTGAAGGGAGGAAAAAAAAGTCAGGCCTGTTCCTCTTTCATCTTGCTACAATTAGAATAGAACTGTAAACCATGTATTTCAAAAATTGTTTATGAACTCAGGTCTGAATTGAATAACCATCTGTAAAATTTTAAAAATTAAAATCCCTTTAGGAAATAGTGACCTTGCAGAGCTTAAATTGCTTATGAAATTCTGAAGGCTGAATTAGTTAGGAATAGTGATGAACTAGATAAAAACTAAGTAAAAAACAAAGTACAGGCTGTTTCTCTCTGTCTGTCCAAAGGGCTTGAAGAAACACCTGACTTCTCGCTGAACTATCTGTGGATGCTGTTTATTCCAGTTTGCTTCTTATCCTATTTATGATCAGACCTCAGCAGCTTTAGCAAAAAACTCACACAGTAGCTCAGCTTGGAGTGATGAACTAAGTATCTCCTATGACTGCAATTGATGCTGTCAGCAGGATTGACTGGCAATGTGCCAGTGGGGAAGGGCTGATGTAAATTGGCATTTACACAACAGAAGCATTTCTTGCAAACCGTAGGTTGAAACTGGGTTCCAGAAGTGAATCCATCCTGCTGAGGCTAGGAGAGACTTGGGTGCTTGGGCTCATTGGTGTTTAGTTTTTTTTTCTGTATAGAATTCAAGTCTAGATAAACAGGGGGCTGCTGGATGCTAAGTCTTGCAAACTCAGCTCTCCTAGCAGGGCTAAGGTAATATTAAACCTACTTGTCTGCATGTTGCAGCCCCTATGCTGTTAATAGTTACAGGGCTGTTGTGTTATCTCAGCTGGTGGTGGTCTGCTGTGGTGAGAAAAGTCTCGCTCTCCCCTTTCTTTTCTACCTTTGTGTCAAAGGTGATTCTCCCAAGGGAATTTTTGGTGGCAGTAGAAAAGATCTCAGTAGCTTCTTATATCATCAAACATTATAGGTGTTTGGTAATGGTAAATGAAATAATGAAATGGTAAATAAGAGAAGCTATAGAAGGAAAGCCATAAAGAGAGAGATCTTGGCCACAATACCATGTTGCAAAATGGTCTATAAATTAACATGCTAGTTAACTCAAACACCAGCAGAAGCAAAGAAGCTTATATTGGCCATTATGAGGCACTTAGTGGTTTTTACAGCAGGCTGAACTTTCTGCCAGTTAATTTTTATGTTGTTTTTAAACTTGATCATCTTTACTACTGCTGTCCAAATGCCGTTAATTTAAAGAACTGTCAATCAAAGCTGATTATTAGTATGCAGTGGTTGTGGTGTGCTGCATGTAGAGCAGAATACACTGAAGGCTGAAATGCTTTAGTCCACTTTGCTTGTGTGCAGGGTGGAGATCAAATATGACACTAGCTGTTAACAAAATGATGAAGAACACCTCAACGCACACAGTGTATTTTAAATAGTACTTTGTAGTCATAGTTTTAAAATTCCGTTATTTAATGTTTAACCATAAACCCCCCTCCCAACGTTCTAAAGACTTAGGTAGTCTAAAGGCTAGGTAGTGACATGATGTAGTCAACTTTTAAGAGAAAGTTGGGGTTTTTTGTGCTTTTTTTTTTTTCTTTTTTTTGGGGGGGTGTGGGAGATGGGAGGGAAGAGTTGGTGGTTTTGGGTTTTTTTTTGTGTTTTGTTTTTTTTTTTTTTCTTTCAGATACGAACCAGAAGCTTCCAAATTAAGAGTATAAATCTGAAATGGACAGAATTGTTGTTCCATTGGTGAGAAAATAACAACTAAATACCTGTAAGAATGAGCATTACTATAAATAGGGAATAAAATGCTCTGTAATAGAACCTCAAGATTATTCTACTAATTGAAAACTTTTACTTCGTCAAAGGTCTGATAAATGGCTGAGCCATGTTGGTTACACTTTAGGTCTGTTGACTTTCTGCTCTTCATTCTAGGTAGTGTCAGATTTATACCTAACCCAGAGCAAGAAACAGTAGTAAAACTCTGATATAATCAGTACAAAATCACAATAGTGTACAAAATGTCACTTAGGAAACTCTTTGATGTTTGTGGAAGCAGGGTGTTAGCTTCTTTGTCAGTTCTTTCCATTTGCATTTGTGTGCTCTTTGCTTCCTGAGAAAAACTTTTTCCATTTAATTAGAAAGAAAAGCTAAGATACATACTTGTTAACAGACTTAATTTGCAGTGGTATGCCAAAGGTTCTTTACAAGCCTTTGTAGGGAGTGTGGGAAGACAAGAGAGTTTCATATTTTTCTTACAAACCCTGTAAAAGTAATGGTTATTGCTGCTTTTGTACCAGTGTGTCTCCGTTGTATTTGCTGTTGACTTCCATGTTTTTTGCTGTTGATCAAATTTAGAACTGACCTTATCTCAGCTGTGTCACTGCCTCAGGCACCCGCAGGTGTGTATGTAATAACACTAATTTCGAATGCTGTTAAACCTGTGACTTTCTAAATCTGAAGATTTCAGTGTGGTGTGTACCAGATTTTCATATATCACATAATATCAAAATTTGGGATATAATCTTTTGAAACCTAAGTTTTTAAAAATTTTCTAAAATCTTAAGTACACTGAAAATCAGGGTCATCTGTTGCCTTTGTTAATTTTTAGAACCATGTAAAAAAAAAAAAAGGTGAAATACAAGACATTAATTTCTGTTGTACACAAAAATGCGTGTACTAAGAATGTTGTTTTGCTGTTTTACAAATTTTCCCTTGTGTGTGAACTTTGTGTACCAAATCATACTATGTTTGCAGCATGTTTTTTCACACAAATTAACTTTTTTTTTTTGACAGTTCACTTGTCCTGTTTAAAGGTAATTTATCTTTTTTCTGTACAGTTAGATTGTTTACCAATGGTTTGGAAATAACGGTGGAAAAAAAAAATCATTTCATCCACCAAGAATGATTAGGGAAGCTAGAAATTAACAATGATGGAAACAAAACTGCATTCTCCTTTAAAAAAGGAATTTATGAGCTGAACTGAGTCTTGGACTTGAATTAGCTTGTTAATTGGTGTTCGAAAAAATACCAAATCATTTGACTGAGATAGTATGGACAAATTCCATATTGCAGTATACGTGCAGAGGGTCTCAGCCTGAGAATGCTGTCCTGTGTCATTCACAGTATTCTACCTAATGAATTTCTGCTATCACAAGCCTGATGGCCAGCAGTAGTTATTCTTAATGCCCAACACCTGTTGCTGAACATGTTCGTTACTTTAAAGTAATTATCCTGCTAAAACAATAGCAGTGTAATCCGAAAAGGTGGCTGCCAAATCATACAGGTTTCTAAATGGTGGCAAAATGCAGCTGGAAGTTTACTCGCTTTGGGTGTTTTGTAATAGCAAAAGATGGCTGAATTTTCAGAATGGAAACATTTAGCAGCAGTAATTTCAACAAAATGGAGATACAATTGAGATAGAATTGATTGTTTTCTGCCAGTTTGCTCAGCTACAGAATTCCTTGTTGATCAGCAGAAGAGCTGCTGGCTACCAGGAGCCTGGGCAGTCCCGTAGCATCAACTTCTTTCTCTGACTTCAGTTTCCTCCGTGTAGGAGATGTGTAGGGAAGGGAATAATTCTTCAGATTTCGACAACAGGGTGATTAAATATCATAGTTTGTCTTCCAGCAAAAATTAATGACTTGCCAACCTGTCAGTTTTCCTAAAACTGCTTTCTAATTGCCACACTAGGGGTTTGCAAAACATCCCCTTACAAGTTGAGGAGCTTGAGCAGCCTGCGGTGCTGTGCTGTAGTAGCATCCAGCCTAGCTCCCCCATACAGCACTTCTAGGTAGAATTAGTGTGCAGATGTAAGTTAAGATTAACACATTTCTGTTTTGTGTAATCCCTGGCATTTTCAACACAGTGGATACATTGCTTCCAAGCTTGTATATAAATAGCCTATGTAAGTCTTTACACATTTTATGTATATAGCAAGTTACTAAAATACACTTAAGTAATTTACACATTGAGCAGTATATTGCCCACATCCTCTGTTTTCAATTCCCTTTTTAAAAACAACATCTGCAACTAACTTCTTTATAGGAAAAATCCTTATGTTTTCCAGGATTTGTTGCAAAATAAAATTTTATTTCATCCCTTTAGTTGGCTACTGCTTTTTCATGCTTTCAAAGCAGTGATGAATTGTCCCTGCCCATGGCAGGGGGGTTGGAACTAGATGATCTTAAGGTCCTTTCCAACCCTAACTGTTCTATGATTCTA
>JANHGB010140808.1:0-54417 GCA_026283785.1 Coracopsis vasa
GATCTAACACACCCTAATTGTGCTAGTTATCATATTTATCCGTGCCACTGTAGAAACATCTGGACCATTAAGAACCTCAGCCTTCTCCAAATCCAGGGTAGCCAGTTCTCCTGATAGCTTCTGAAGAGGGTCCACGTTGTCTTTAGTCTGTGTTTTATTTGCAATGTGCCTATAGAATCCCTTCCTGTTATCTTTAACACCCCTAGCCAAGTTTAATTCTAACTGGGCCTTAGCTTTCCTAACCTGGTCCCTAGCTTCCCGGGCAAAATAATAATACCCTTATCAAAACAACCAGTTTTATGCCAGATCTCTGACTGTTGACTCATGAGACTGTGCAGTTTCTCATGATCTCACTGTTGTGCACTCTGAGAGCATTGACCAAGTGCCCCAGTGTGGCCAAGTATCAAGAAGGTCACAGAACAGCTGCACACCTATGTTTCCTGCCTCTTTCTGACAAACAATCACTATGAACATAATCATATATACACTGCCAAATACACTGTGGCAAACAACATCCTTTGTTATGCCTCTCAGTCATAAGAAGGAATCAGCTCTCAGCTGGGTTCCCAGCCATTACACTGCGTCAGTCCAGCTGAGTCCTGCACTGATCATCCTTCACATAGATCAGCAAAGACAACTGGTTGGAACAGACAGAAGAGGCTAAAGGACACATCTGGTTATTTTGCCTCAAATCTGTCCCCAGCTGCCTACACAAAACAACTGAAGAGCAGTAGAGCTACTATTCAAATCCACAGAAAGGCCACTGCAGCCTTCTCCAGAGCAGGGCATGGGTAGGGGATTTCATTTCCTAGACAGCTTGATTATTGAATGGAGAATATTTGACCTTATGGCCAGAGTGGATTTACAGCCAAAATAGCAAAAGACAATGCCATGCATTCTAGCATATTTCTTGCTGCATGTATTTACAAATTAGAGCCTTCCTCTTCTTACCAGTCAAATATCTGGGAGGAGAGGTCAGATTAGTACAGAGCTTTTTATATTTTCTTAGCCTAATAGATGAGTACAAAAATATAGAGAAATTGCAGCTTTGAGAAGTTTGAAGTTATCTAAGAACATCTATATATAATTTGAAAATAAATGTTCAGATTCATAAATGTGTTTGCTATGATCAACTAAGCTGCATTTTACAGTTTTAGGGCACTCCTTAGCAGTATCCTGTAAATCCATGGTAACACAAGATTTTCCTAGTTAGCTTTGTACTCATATACCTTGTCACAGTTGATCTGTCCACTAACTTACTATTCAAAATAATCTACTCATTTCTCCACATCTATGACTCCCTCAAGCACTTCCTCTCCTATTTCAGACAGAGTTGGATGCAATCAAGAGTTTAGACAAATATTCCCCCTATACACCTATACAAGGGTTTCTTATTCTTGGTGACTCATATATATAAAATTTCAGTACTGATACATTTGGTGTTGCAGAAAACAAGCAATGGTTTAGGTCTCGCTCTGTTTCTCTCTGTATTAAATTCCCCATTGATGAAAGAGGGGTATGGAACTTGTTTGTTAATACAAGCAGAATTCTCAAAAACATACCAAAGAAGAGGCAAGGGAAAAAAATGAGAAACTAACTATTATTTTCTGTCTCACAAGCAAATGACTATTTAGCTTATCCAACTAGATCATTCATTTGGGTATGGTAGATTTATTACTTGTCTAGGAGTAACTTTTTTACATTTCATACAGAAATATTCCAGGTATGCCCACAAAACTGCATCATCAGTGTTTGTTTCTTAACTTCAGACTCCTATGCTACATACCAAACAGAAGACACTAAAAAAACTTGATGTATGATGTGGCCATAAAAAATGAGGAGACTGACATTGTTTATTGCTAAACCTGTCCTTTTGACTATAAATCTTGAAAGCCTGACTGTAAATGTGAGATATTCTTCTGCATCATACTGTGTCTATAAGGAATGTGTACTGAAATCCAAAATTATATCAGCAAAAGCAACTGCTTTTATTAAACTTTCAGTCAGAAGAAAAGCTGATGAAAGTCTTTTGAATTCCGTAATAGCTTGTGCTCCAGATGTTATTTTTCTCTACACTTTTGCTAGCAAGCTTTAATAGCTAGATAGCGCATCACAATTTCTTTTCACTGTAATCTTTAAATTAGGATAAATTTGAGGTAGGTTTATTTAAAAAAAAAATTAGTTTCTTCTGCAGTCCAGTGTACTAAGATCTGCAGTTGAAATCTGTTCAGCAGTGTATGCCAGAGACAAATTGCTTTTCCACTAACTAATATATACTTTATTCTTCATATATATATATTCATATGGACTGATTACTTCCACCTAATTTAGAAAGCTGGAAGAGAGAGGTATCATACTGCAGATCCTCTGTGGAGTTCTCATCAATGTTAATTTTTTACAAAGAACAACTAAATGCAAATTATAAATAATAAAAAAAATCTCTTTGGAGATGCTTTAACATTCATTTTGCAAAAAAGATATTTTCAGTAATATTTACAGTTAGGAGTATGTGTATCATTTTTCACACTGAGAATCTGAATACAAGTCCTTCCTATTAAGAGAAAGCTACGTTTGAAAAATAGTGTATTGTAAATTAATAAGATTTTTAATAAATGTTAAGGACCAATCACCAATTCCTAATTCTGAGAATGGATTTTGCCTGTATTTTTCTAATTACTGTTCTGCTGTCTTGTCTTTGGTTGTGAATGGTGTTGTGCTGCCGATCTGTTGTCATACAACTGCAGCCTAGGAACCACAAGCTCTTCTCTCTTCAGCTATATGAGCCTTAAGACAAGCAAGTCGCTGGACCTTTCTGCTGAGAGCAGCAGCCCCCAAGGGAGAGCTGGAACAGAATATATTGCAATACTTTTCCTCTCTCTACATCCACGCCCTGAAGTGAAGTGCTCCTTTTAAATCTCTTAAAAGAGTTGGATGTGGGAATCCGTGTTGCAATTTCTGACAATTTTTCTAAGAGTTTTTCTTCAGATGGATATTTTCTTAAAGTTCTGGTGCTGTAATTAGGAAAATTAAAAAGGAAACTATGGTTGGATTTTAATGTTTATTTCCAGCCTTTGGATGGAAATTAAGAGAGTAATTACATCTGAAATGTTTTTTAAAAAGATAGATTTGTTTGGGGTATTTTTTAATATCTAGTCTTTCTATATGCATATGTGTATGTGTGTGACTGAGTTTGGATGGGTTTTTTTTTCCTTTTTTTCTCCACTTTTAAATTCTCTCACAGAAAAAAAATAAAGGGGCAATACAGAGTTGATGAGAGTACAAAGTGTTAAAATATGTCTACCATACTAATGCGAGCCAAAGGGTACATGAATCAGAGAGCTAATATTTTTAAGGGGTTTAGAGTTAAAAGCTGAGTAAGGACGGTTACCAAAAAAAAACCATGAGCAAGAGCTGTAACACTTCAGTTCAAGCAGGGGGAAGACCAGAAAGATCATATCTGCAAGTAAGTGCTCTACAGAAGCATAGCAACTTTTCTAAGTGTGCTTTCATATTGATGATGGACTCAGAGCTGTCAAAGTATAAATAACTCATTAAAATCACAGAATAATTTTCTTGATCCAGGATTATACAGTTTGACCCTTTATCTTATAGATATCAAGAAACTAAAGAAACCACCTAGCACAGGTGAACAGGTTAAGTAATGCAAAGAGTCCATAGTGCAGATGTATAAAATAGACACCTAACAACTTCAAGAACTTGACATTTTTATCATTAAAAGCTATTATTTTTTCACTGATTCAATGGAGTTCTTCTGATTTATACCAGCTGAAAATCTGACCTTCATTCTTGAAAATGTTTAGTTTAATTTCACATACTGGAAATGTTTTGGCAACTTACAACTACAAGGTAGGAGTAAGGAAAGTGATCAAGTGGCAAAGAACAGAGTTTTCACATCTCGCTTCTCAATACCTGATTAATTTTAAGGGTCTTTAAGGGCTGAGTTATATTGTATCTGATAGGAGAGAAGTTCTCTAAAAGTCTTCCTAGTTTTAGCTTTACACTGGAAATGAAGCAGCTTACTTTCACACACCCCCACACACTACACAAGTCAGTTATTTCCCACTAGCTGTATAGATTAAAAGGAGTAAATGCTGGTTCTGATCAAGACATTAGACAGCTTGAAGGTCATAAATAACTCTGACAGTTCTACGTAAAGTTTATGTACAGACGACTTTCAAGTACTGGAGTTGATCCAAGCACCAGAGTTGATCCAATTTCTGTCAACAGAACAAGAGTGTATTATATGAAGCACATGTATAAGTACTAAATGGGGGTGTAGTTAAGATACATTGAAGTGGAATAAAAGCAATCAAATAGGTTAAATTTCACTCATTCTGAATTCTCTACTTTTACAGCCTCCACCTTTAAAAAAATCTAAAATTATTTAAATACTTAGTGTGATGAAAATAACCTGTAATGGTGCAAAGGAATGCCTATTTAATGCTCAGTGAAGTTGAGCTGGCTATTCAAAGACACAGAACTAGGAAAATGTAAAGTTACAATTTTCACAGAAATGTCCTACTTCTGACGTTTTATGTATATGCAGTAAGATGGTTATTATTTTTATTATATAATTGGAGAATGATAAATAATAATTGTAGATTATTTGACCTTTATTCTAACATGTCCCAGATTCTATAAAATTTTTCTCTTAACAGAAAGATGTGCTAATAAAAGAATAAAGGAATTTGAGATTTGTTACTGTCAAACTGTAAGATCTTCTGATTTCTCTACCACATATTTTTATGAAATCATAGTGGGAAAACCTACCTAAAATGAAACTAAACAAACTCTACTGTAATACAAACATATAAGGCAAATGGTGCAAACAGGAAAATGTTGGAGTGGTTTGGAGGGGTTTTATTATGACTTGCTATGAAAACCATCCCTTTTGAGTTCTTCTTAGGCTTATTAGGTGTGTTCCAACAACAGAAAAAACAGAACTCTAGACATATTGAGATTTGCACTCTGGCTGATTTTTTTGCGTATATACAACTGCAACAGACACTTTTGCCTTCTCAAAAATGTAATGAAAGTTTACAGTTACTGTGTCCAGAGGTCTTCTTTCAGTTAGGATGTATCATTCCATACTCACAAACTTCAAAATGTGAATGCAAAATAAACAACACAGTTATGAGTGAATGGAATGAAAGTTGGGTTTATTTTTGGCTGAGTTGTGGTTGCTTCTTTAGTATTAATGGTGTATAACTCACAATAGAAAAGACAGACAACATTATAAAAATATATATTTTAAAATGCCTTCTTTTTACCTGTTTATCTTAGTATTGAGAGAATAAATTATCATTAATATGATGAGATAAAATCCTAGTTATCAGGGTAAGGAACTTCAAATAATCTCACACAAATGCAATTTGATTTACACAATTTAAATGGAGTATTTCCAATTATAGGTGTTATATAAAGTATGAGATATTTATAATGCATTAAAAAATACTGCTTTCCATCTCAGTGTGTTTTATATTCAGCATTAGAGCCAGTTATTGTGAAGTTCAGACTACAACCCCATTACTCACAGTCTACTCATCCACCCATAGCAAAGCAAAAATGTTGGAGTGCTTTTAGGCAGACACACATAGTGTGAAGACAGATAGGCTAGATAGGACTAAAGATATATAGATTGGGTTTTTTTCTTATAACTGCATATACTTACAGTAGCAACTTATTGATAGTGTAAAAATTTATCCGTGACCTTGGTAAACATATAGCTAATATTCTTTGGTCTGGGGTTGGTGTAGCTTTGTGATCCAGAATAGTTTCCTGCAGAGTCTTGGATCTGCCCTGCTTTGCTGGCAGCTCTCAGCTCTCTGCCTAGATGCTCTGCATTTGTTACAGAGTGGTGTTATGTGGCAGGTGACATAAATCAGCAACAACCTATAACCAAAAGTACAGGTAGAAGATTTAAATGCCACAGAATGGATTAGATGGCTGCATTTCAGAACTGGATGTGGTAGCACAAGCACCTCTGGTCAGAAACGAGTACACTCTGTCATCCCCAGTTTAAATCTAGCTGCTGGTGGAGGCTTCATGAAGCAGGAACTTTTTGTCTGCAGATAGTTCCTGTTTGAGGTTGCAGCACTAAACATATTCTGAGGCTCGGTGGTTATAAAGTGATAATCCCACCCCCTCTTCACAAAAAAAAAAAATGATTGGTTCCCAAAAACTGTGAACAATATCAAGTAGGGAAAAGCCAGGTATAAAGAGGACCCAATATTATTTTCTCCTTTCTTGCAGAACCACTCATAAGATTTGAGTTCTGTATAGAAAGCTTAACCTATAGTTCTGCATATTTTCAGTATGGATTCTAGTTGCTGCAGTGTGTGGCAGTCATCATATTTGCATTTAAAAACTTAATATTTTGCTATTTGAATTTAAAAGTTTGAATCTGCAAGACAGAAACTGAATGTAAAATGTTTTGTGTGTTACCACTGGGAAATCAGAGACACAAAGAAGAATTACAGCCATGCGATCCTTCCTAAAAATGAAAGTTTAGTATGAAATATGCCTACAGGAAATCTTTAAAATATTCACTTTGCCCTGCCAAAAGACAGTATTTGTGTGATATTTGAAAAGTCATAGTCTTTAATGTGAGCTTAGCATTTGTAAATGCAGATGAATTTATACACACCTCTAGCATAATGACTTTCTCCATTAGCTCCCAAGTGCGCAGAATTATCAATTCTAATTGGATGACATTAATTACCATCTGCTAGGGATACACAATATTTTAAAGTGTGTACCCAGTCATTTAGTGTACTCCCAAACTTAATTCTCAGGCTAGCAATCAAATCATTGGTATTACCAAGTCACCCAGTATTTCATTAGTTAAGGCTCACTTTGGAGTTGTATAGATAATTTTCAATAAAGGTGAGCAAACACTGAACTCTGTGGTTGCAGCTGAGGGAAGGCAAACCAGAAGGGCACAGGAGAAAGGAGAATGGAACTGCTGCGAGTCTGCTGATGGTGAATAAAATGTATCCGTGTATAATAAAGGTAATTAAGACCAGGGACCAAAATGAACCCAGGAGTAAAACTTTTAAGGAATTTAAAAAGGCGCAAGAGACTGAAAGTTAGATGCTTCTAATAATTATGAATTAAGGGAATGAGAGTTGCAAGGCAACTGATCCCTAAGCATGGCTAATGAGATCATAAAATCAATCCTATGAATTGCATGATCCCTCCATAGCATTTGCATTAAGATAACAACCAAACCTGCAACAATAGAATCTAGGACAGCTATTGTATTATTTAAACACTCTTGCCATTAGAAAGTTTGTCACAATGTCTAATTTGAGCTCTTTCCTTGTCACATTGTCACTGGCAAAATAGTTTCAACTCAGGCAATTTCACTCAAATTTTATTGCTAATTAATACAAACTTAATTGCTCATTTGGGTATTGAGGAAAAAAAAAGACAAACAATTAAAGCCTTCCCTTAGGGAAATACCTGTTCCCTTCCCAGACTTGGTTTCAGTCCAACTCTTCTCCTACTTCCTTTCTAGGCTTAACTTCCCCTGTTGTCCCTACATGTTGCATTCAGTTACACTGCCAGTCTCATTGGTGAGGTGTCTGTGTAACGGTTTCTTTCTGCTGTCCCTTGACCCTTACTCATTTTCCCACACTACTCCACGTTTCTTAATGCTTCTGTTTTCCAGAAGGGTGCTCCAGGGGGCACAGCTCCACAAGGATGTCCCTCCCCTAGTATGGGTTGCCCATTGGCTGCATCCTCTGAGGGGTGCTCTGCTGTGGGTCCTCCAAGGGACCCTCTAAGTGACATCCCTCAAGGATTTCCCCACTTTATTGTGGGTGGCTCATGGAACAATAATCTCTTAGAAGTGTCTTTGCCCTGGGCAGGGGCTGCAGTCTATCAGAGGTACCTTCTCTGGCACTGAGCACCTACTTCAAGAGTGCATCAACAGCCATACTCTCAACAGTGTCCTATTCTGTGTGTCTCCTCCATTTCTCCTCCTCTGCTTTATCCACACATATTTCCTCATGTGTCTCCTCCTCTTGTGGCTGCACTTTTTCTTGAACACTGCTGAGCAGCAATTCCTGGTGCTGTGCTCGTGCAGTGTTGGTGCCCCCCTCACTTATGCTAAGTTATCCTGGTCTCTCAGGGGTCTATTCCATCCTCAGTCATTTGCTGCACTTCTCAGGATGCTGTCCAGTTAGTCCACCCTTTAACATAATTGCCTAAGACTTTCATAGCACACAGCAGAGACTCCCTAGTGCCCAGGAAAGCAGAGCAATGTTTTTCATGACTTTCACATATTTATGAACTTAGTTTAGTGTTTCTCTTTTCACAGGTTTGATATTGAACCAGTCATTGTAATGTCAAGATCTTCCTCCACAGAACTGTTGTCAGCTAATCCTTATTTTGATTCTGCAAAATGTTTAGCTAAGTGTACATATTGACCAATGTCAGGTTACATTTCATTTATCTCAGCCCATTTCCCCAAGATGTCAAGATCATTCTGAAATCTCATTTTACAATACTTGAAACCAATTATTGTATTTGCAAGCAATCCCACTCAAGTACACTCCCCTGCCACTCAGATCTTTACTAAAAATACTGACTAGTGTTATCGATAGCTTAGATTCTCTATTACATGGGTTCTGGAAACCATCACTTCATGTAATTTCTTATGTTTGTCTTCCCCTAAAAACCCAAGCATGCTTTTTTTTGAAAATTCTTTTCTCCCCATTATGACTCACACAGTAAAACACCCTTCTGACCACATACATAACAGCAAGCATTTGTGGAATATGCTTGAAAAGATTTAGTTCCAGGTGGTAGTAAGGCATTGCTTACAGAAGTGCTAACAACCCAAAGTTAGGATAACAGAGTTACAGGGACCTGCTAGTAATTTCGATGTGCCATAATCATTTCCACATCTCCTACTCCATTCCTCAGTGTTACTGTGGAGAGATGAAGCATCACAGTCACCACAAGGACTCAATTAGCATGTTCCACAACTGAGCAAGGATTGGAGTTCTTTCTTCAAATTTGCACTTTGGAAGAAACTCCTTGACTACTACTGAAAATTCATGTCACTCAGACTTCAATATGTCAGTTCTGGGGTTCAAGATACGTCTTCAAACCAGAGACCTCTCTTAAAATAGTATAGCAATGATAAATTTCAAAATAATCTCCTTCACTCCTGCTTTTTGTAAGATTTCAGTCACCCATGGAGTGGGCTCATAAGCACACAGGAACACATAACACGGTGAATCCACAAGTAATGTTCTTTTTCAATATTAGAATTTCTGGTTTTGAATTGGTTATGGCTATGCTTCCCAATCAAGAGTTTGACTTTGTTCCTGCCTTCTCCAGTTCTGTAAGAATAAAATAGGCATACATAAAATAGTCAAATACTTCCACTTTTCCAGCGTGCAACTTCTTGCTCAAGCAAGCAGATTCATTCTATACCTTGTCATATAATTCCGAGCTCCTCCTACAGCTCATATCTACTACCATATTTTTGTAAGAAAGTAGGGAAGCTGTAATCTAATGTATTTCATTCCTCTTGTGACTTTAAAGTTTGAGCCATGTAGCTGTGTCTCTCAAATGAGGGAGTTAATTTTGCAGTGGCATTTTCAACATCTTCAACTGGGATATATGTGCTATCAAAAAGTTGTTTTGCAATGAATTTTTAAAAACTTATTTTTATTCTTATGCTATGAAATAATGCTTGGATCACACACTTACAAGGACAGTGAAAGTTTAATGATGTAAGATATTGTCAACCTAAAGGTATATAACTGCTAATATACCATAAGGATGGAAAAATAGGCACCTCATAAAGTCTTGGTTTATTTTCCTCTGTTCAAAAAAAAAATTGTATTAGAAGTATATTGATGTAAAATACAAAGGGAATCCCTGAATGATCAGAATCCTGCTTTATGAGTTTGTAGCCATGTGGATAATATCAATTGACATAGAGGAATTTGACAGACTTAAGACATGTGAACCAAGACAGAAAGACCTCTAAAACTTTACATCAGCAGCACTCTAGTTGCTACCATATATCATACACAGAATGCTCTTTCCTGGGGTGAAGAATTTTGCATGTTCCAACAGACTTGAGTTGGAGGAAATTAATTTAATGCATTGCCAATTAAAAACAGAGTTGGATGGTGAGAAACAAAAAATAAAACACCTTCCCCCACAACCTTCTTCCCAGGCTCAACTTCACTCCTTCATCCCCAGCTCCTCTGTCTCCCCACCCCAAAAGGCACAGGAGTATGGGGAATGGGGGTTGCATTTGGTCCATAGCAGATCCTTTCTGCTGCTCTTTCCTCTTCACCCTTTTCCCTTGCTCCAGCTTGAAGCCATCGTGTCTGTGGGGCTTAACCATGCCTTGTGGTGGGTCTGTTAGATCTGGGTGGAACTGGCTGTGTCTAGCAAGGGGCAGCCCCACAGAGGCTCTGTGTCACAGAGGCCCCACAGAGACTGTGTCCTGCAGTCCACCTCCAGCCCCTGGGTACCTGCACCCTGTAGACCCTATAGACCTATAGACTGCAATCTATTAGAAGCCACTGCTTGTATGCCATGGCTAGGACACTTGAATAAATGCAGTTGTTCTGCTCAATAATTTTCAAGACTAAAGAGTGAAAAAACATTTAGGAAACTATTTTTTCTCATTAAAAACCTTTTATCCTTGTTTTAAATAAAGAGGAAAAAATACCAGAAAAGGATATCCTTTGTGGCAAAATTTGCAAGATAACATTCCATTTACAAAATAAAGCTTTTAATTCAGTATGTACTTTTCATAATGATAAGGAAATCCTTCATAAATCATAGACCTATGCAGAAAAGAGTAATCAATATAACTGATTAAGAAATGTCCCATGAAACCCTTACTGTATTGCATCATGGTTTGTCAGAAAACCCAGTGGCTAAAATTCAAGTTAGAGAGAGCAAAGCAATCAGTAACAACTTTCCACACCTTTATGGTTTGGAGAGCACCCCACTGCTGATGTTACATTCAGATTTCCTGCCAACCAGGGGGCTACTGTGACATGGAAAATTTCTTTTTGTATTTCTCTTATTCACACAAACACACACTCACTTATTCTCTCATTTCACATCCTCAATCAAGACACCTTTCCAGTCATTCTTGTCTGAATTAAGTATCTTTCCAGAAATGCTTCCATTCTGACATGTCTAAAAGTCATTCAAGAGAAAATAAATAAGTATGAAGCTACATTTCAGACTTGTAGAATTTTTCCCTCACTTGTTGATTTTCACAGTTATTTTACATTTTAATGTCATTCTCTACAGGTCATACACAATGTATATCCTGTTCTCAAAGAAATAGCTTTCATTTCTAAAATGTCTATCATGTCTTATTAAATAACAGCTTATTGGACACTAATTGCATGGGACTTCTAGGCAGAATGAAGATAAAAATAGTTTATTATGATGTTGTCAGCAGCATTTAATTTCCAACTGCTAGACCTTCATTCGTGTCTGCTAATGTAATAAAATTAATCCTATAATTTCAGTTGCTTAAGTTTTCATTAGAGATGATATGACATCTTGGGTATGTTCTTGTCCATGTAAGGAAAAAATTCTTTTCTGTCCCTGTGGAGGCTAGCAAGTGAGAGAGACAGACTTGATTTTTCCTATACTAAAGAGTTCTGTCATTTGTCTTTCCTTTCAACCCACTGACAGCTGAAGTGAAAAGAGAAGCAACTGACTGACAGGTGCCTGGCAGGCTGCATGCAGTCCTAATTACAGCTTTTCTATAGGGTTATGCTCATGCTTGCACTCCTGCTTGTAAGGTCTCAGGTCGTGGTTTTTCTTATATATATAATCAACATAATATTTTTCAAGTTTGAATCTTTACAGTAAGCCATATAAACCTTGAGAGACTGATAAAGGGAAGCTCTCTGGCTTCTGCTAACAACCAAGCATTTAAAAGCAACTGAACAATATTCATAAAAATATTTGCTCTTTCTTTGGTATGTGCCATCCATTTTTATGATTATCTGCTCTTTTTCTCCTGCTTTATACTTTGTTTATTACCTTAGTCAACCCGCTCAATAACAAGGCTACTTTAAGCACAGGTTGCGGATTTGCGGATTTGCAGATTTTAACTCCAGGCTGAGTTATGGGCCACTGGGAAGTGATAGCAGCCACGTAAAATAAAATGTTTCTTGATCTTACTTCTGCTGAGTCAAGGGAAAAGAGAATTGCTTCCCAATTCTCAATTCATTTATTCTACATGCTGGAGTGGAAGAAGGAAATGCTATCTCCTATACCCCCACAAAATACAAGATGTGAAATTCCGAGGAGATGGAAAACACAAGTGCTAGCATTATTAAAAATGATAGAAAAAATAATAAATTGATCAAGCAAGATGGTCTGAGGCATTCTGTGAGTAAGAAGTCCCACATCAGGCTGAAATGCTATTCTACGACGTATGATGCTTGCCTTATTTCAAATAGAATAGAGCACCTGAAACTCCAGGAGATTCAGACAGTTAATTGAAGCTGAACTTTAGCAAATATTGTGTCCAAACAAGATTATTGGGGCTTTTTGCTGGTCTATGGAAGTTTTGCTCATTTTTAGCTGCAATATTTCAAAAACAGCTTCAAAGCTATATATAAATGTAGCTCGACAATGCATCAACCTTTGTAAAATGTTATCATAGCTACTAACAATAGCAAAAAGCTTTCTCGAAAGAACTGCTTTGTCCATGTTGGCTAACTTTCATTTTCTTCTTCACCTCGAGCTTTTGATGTGAATTTACCCCTAAACTCACAGGTATCCCTCACTTTGATCCAAGCACAAAGTGTCATGCTCAAAGGTTTACTATAGATTCTAATTGACTTTCCTACAATATATATTGCTTGTGAGGAGCATAGTCAAAACTGATTGTGATTCAAAGCTTTATATTTTATCATTAAAATTGTTATATTTAGAAATAATCTTCTGTGAATCAAGCATACAGTAAAACATTCCAACTAAAAGACATGAAACTATTTCTAATAATAAGTCCTTCACTTTTTACTTGAAATTTTAATTTCAGAAGTATCCCTATTCCTCCTGCCTTATGTAAAAAGTCAGATTCACCCAAGATCTTTTTTAAAACATTATTACTTTTTCATTATTTTCCCCACCCCAGACTTCAATAGTGTACTGATCACAACTTATTACTAGCAAAATATTATTTACTTTTATTTTCTCATCTATCTGTCTAAATCTTTGTTATTCTCTATTAGCAAGCATCCATCTATGATCTAAATAACTTTTCTATGTAGTTGCTTACGGTAAACACCATCTTTTAAGGCGTTTAATTCAATGAAAGCAAAAGAGAGTTAAGGGGACTGGCACATACCCCAGTACCTTTTCACTTCTACCACCACCACAACAAAAAATTGAAATTTTTCCACTAATAAACCATAACTGTTACTAGAGAATTTTGCTGTCAGGAAACAAAAATTCCTCACATTAAAACTAGTGTATTTTTGATACTGAAAATCTCTATATCCATGCTAAAATTTGTCAAAAAACTGAATGACATTCAGTCTTTTATAACCCTCTTCTAAGCAAGCTAAAGAAAGATGGTCTTAAGGTAGGTGGTACCAGGTATTACTAAGAACTTTTCAGGATATATTCTTATGTTGGTTTGTACACAAAAGTTGAATATTGCGCTGGGATTTTGAACAGCAGCATGGCCTACCAGTCTTATATGACTATAAAGATTAATATGCTAAATAACCAGATGAATTATGTCCTGTTTAGGGGTGAAATGGGAATATACTGACCAGTCTGGGACGACACACTTCAAAAAACACAATGGGCCAGATGAGGCAAATCTGGATGAGAACAGCTAATGGAGCCAGAGACCTAAAAGACTCAAACTGAATTTTGAGAATGACTAAAAATGGTTGATTTTAAGATGAGAAGATTTAGGAGACATAACAGTGACATGCACAAAAAGCTGCTGCCACCAAAAAAAAAAAAACATTTTGCTCATGTCTACAGCAAACAGATAAACTAAGATCATGGCAAAAGATTTGCCTTACGCAACAAACTTCTTAGCAGCATAAATAACGGTACACTGAAATAAACAGCCTGAAAGCTTGCAGACTTATCCTCACTAGAGTATTTTAAGAAAAGGCTGCATAAATATCTGCCAGGGATAACACAGTTATAATTGATATAGGCCACAGCAGAAAGATGAAGTAGATATCTTCCTTTCCAGCCTGGCAGGTCCTCCAGGCCAACAGTCAGCAGGAAAAAGGGACGTTTCCAATTAACTCTCAGAAATCACACTGCTCTTATTTTTCAGGCTTGGAACCTCATGAGATTGAAAGGAGGAGCCACTTGATTTGACAGGCTCTTGTGTTGCTTCAGTACCTTTCATGGCACTTACTGGCTCATCAGCCTGACTTGACTTTCCTGGGTTTGACAGCAACAAGTCTCAAGTGGGGAAGAGGGGAAGTACTAGAAAACTTATTAACCTATTTACAAATATTACCAGACCAGCACAAGATGAAACACCACTAACTGTCCATGCTCATTTATTCCTAATAAATAGATAGGGTGAAATCATTAGCAGCCATGACTTACTTTTCTGTAAACTGGAGAGAAAGATGCATAATTTTTCATAGCCTGAACACTGCACGAAACATCAATGAAGACACAAAATTGTTAAGAGTGCAAAATTAGGCAGTCACGTAGAGTCTATTACACAGTCCAGCAGGCATCTTAGCTTGAAAATATTTCTTAGCAAACAGTTTGCAGTTTTAAATTTTTAGATTAGAAAAATTGATTTGTTATGATTTTATTAGATTGAAAAATCTTTAAAGCTACAGGAATCCAAACATATTGCATTGAAACAGCAGATAGCTGCCATCACTGGGGATGCACAATAGGCTACTCATACAAAGGTAAGGGAGAGAGTAAGTATATTTCATATGTGAGCTATTTTATCCAACACTAAAATGTATAGCACAAAGAAATCAAATATAACCACCCATTTCAGAGTGTTGACGAAGCCTATGAGATTAGCTCACTTTTTTACACAAGATAAAGGCAGGGACAAACTTAACATGCTCATTTTTTGCCTATGACAGATCCATGAGTCCTTTGTGCTGCAGATAATTGTAGTCTCAATACACTGGAGTCCATAAGACCTTTGCCAATTACTTCTATGGGAACAGAATCAAGGCCAACTAGAGTAATATATACTTCTGCTAGGCTTGTCATAGCGATATATATATATATAAAAAATTATGTACTCAGAACATATGCTGTGAGAGATGTTCCTCTCAGATTTCTTTGCTGAGACTTCCACTCCGGCAGTTTACATCCCTACTGTAATGGACACCTAATTAGCCCTCAGTTGCCTAGCTGCCATGGGCAATACAAGATCATGCTGGTTTATAATTCCATAACTCGTCCAAAAACTGCCTTTCACAACTCCCAATGCATACAAAGAAAATAACAAGGAAACAATTTTACTCACAAAGACTGACAAAAAAAAATCAGAAGCTGGTGAAATTAATCTGAGAGACGATGAGCCTTAGGAACTTAGAAGCATTCCATAGCTAACAGTATGGAAGAAGTTGATGCACATTAATTTTACAATTTTTTTTCTGTCTGTTCTTACAAGTTCACAAAAAATTACACTTGGAGATAAAATATGGCATACAAATTATAACAAGGAAAAACATAGTGTCTATTTAATAAAAAAGTTTTTCATCCCTTAAGACAGAGAACTCGAATACCTTTAAACATGAGGTTAATGTCAGTCAGGGTCAGGATGGAATGAAATATGCTTTAGCTGTTTGATTTATTAACTTTAACATGTTTTAGATATGTTAAGTGTATCTGAACTGTCTGAATTTTGTAACTTAGCCTCCAGATAGTTATTATTTAAACTTTTTACTTGTTTGCCTTGTTTTAAAACACAAGATTATTAATAGGCACTATTATACATAAGTCTACCTTGACATAGGTCATTCTTGGAATTATACAAAGTGTCCAACAGACCCTCATGTTTGACTAAATTGTAGTTATTAAGAGATATTCAAAGCATAAAAATGCATTTCAATAATACAAGTCAACAAAAAAATTTAAATTCATTTTATCAGTCTAAGACAATTCTCAGTTATTACCTGATTAACACTGTATTTTAACTGATGGCACAAAAAAGCCAGAAACCTAGACATTCTGAGGCACATTTGTCAGAATTATTAGGTGAGTCATGAGGATTGACCTGTTCCTCCACTTCATCTCACAGTGAAGATACTATCACAGAGCATTTTGAGATCCTATGATAAAAAGAATTACTATCTACAAAGTATTCTATTAAGTATATTTGAAACACTAAAGTTTATTGTAGTACCCTTGAGCCCAAATTATTCTATATTTTCTCATTTACAAGTATAAACATAACTTTAGTGTTTAACCATATGTGAAACAGCAGCTGATCTAGTTTCAAAATGTATGGTTCAGAAATAAGGCACATGACAAGCAAAAAGTTTAAGAAAAGTTATTAAGAGTGGGAACAAGAAAAACCCATACTTTAGATCCCATTCAAGGATTTTATCATTTCTGATGAAATAGGTACACCAGTGCCCTTCAGTTCATCCTGAGTATCTCATGACTGAGGTTTTTGGCCATCTTTGCTGCCTTTTGGTTAATAAAATAGGATATATAGCTTGCATTAAATGCAATGAGCTTAAAATGTAATGGTACAACACAAAACTCGCGAACATTGGATGAAAGCCTCATATCTACTATAGTTTTATAACACTGGTTTATTGTACAATATATTCCAGGTACAGCAGCTATAAAGTGCTCTTAACCATCTCTACCCATTCCCATTAACTGACATGTATCATCATGCAAAGCAAAGATAATTGGCTTTAAAGTGATCTTGAATGAACTTCAAGGAGACAAACTGAATTTTTGAAGAGGGATCAAAGAACTGAGGATGTGTGCTTGGGCAGCAATTTTCTCCTCAACTAGGAAAAGAAGAGGCAGCATGTAGGATCACCATTTTCTTGGAGGAGGCAGGTTACCAGGACTTGTAGGAAGGATAGAAATACAGTTACAGGTGTATGTTAAAGGTGAATGCAAAGAAAGGTATTCCATATGAAACACAATCACCTGTTTGGCAGATTTTCCATACACAAGTAATAGAAGTTACAAAGGCTTTCTTTTCTTAAGGATCATTTTAAAGTAAAAATGGTGAGAACAACATTTATGTTCTGTTTTGCTACTACTAGAATTCTTGCCAATAAACAACAACATGAGACTGGATTTGTCTTATTTGTTACTATACTGCCTTTAGGATGATGCAGGAGCTTTGGTTCCTTGAAAGAGGTGCTTTAGATGTCTCTTGAGGTTTGATGGTTTTGCTCTTCAGGGAAAAAGCTTATTGCAGTAGCCTTCAAGTTGGAGTAGCACATGGGCTTAATTTCAATTTCCTTGCCATATCTTTCTCATTCTCTTACATCCCAAAGGATCAAACCCAGAATCATTATCTTTACAAATCACCTAAACAAGGATGGAAAGGAAGAAATCTCCCTGTTACACTTGCTAGATAACTAAGGATAGGCTGGGTGTAAGAGATCAATTTAATTTCCTCTAATGTGCACAAGCCAACATTTTGCAAAAGCAGCCATGCTGTATAGGTGTATCTAGTGGGTAGTCCCTATTCTTAAACTTCCTATTTCATGATTAAATGCCATTTTAAGAGTAAAATGTGGCTGGTTTTCTGTCCTGTCGGATGAAAAGACTGGTCAGATTGTTTCCCTGTTGAAAGTTATAGCTTTGAGTCATCAGGTAGTTACAAACATAGAGACATTCTAAAGTATCTTAATTCTCATACAACTGATAAATATTTAGTGATAGGATCTTTGACCAGAAGCAAGAATCCCCACATGGAATACACCATATAGACAAGAAACAAAGCCAAGCCTGCTGGAACTCAGTATGAGTAATCAGACATTAAAAACATGCCTGGTGAGATGCCCAGCTCCTTAACTTGAAAGAGATGCTTAGACTTGCTTCAATGAATAGACTCGCAAACCCTTTTTTTATATTTTCCCCATGGCAAACATTGTAGTTTAAAACAAAATAAAACAAACAACAAAAAAAATCCTGCATAAACACTGTTAGTTTTGAGTGGCTTTATTCTTCTTACAGATATTCAAATGATATAGCTTCCCTGATTTATAACATTTACTTTGGTTTGACGTAGACAGATTGTACTCACACATCAATTCCTTCAACAGACCAATTATAATGAAATGTACTTCTTGGTGCACAGCCAGCATACTCTATAATATATTTATTCTTTACTTCCACATAATTTACTTCCCTGGACAGCCTTGCTCATCTGTAACTGCTTTTCTTTGATACAGAATGGAATTGTGTTTTGTTCTTAAAATAAAAACTGGTGTATTTTCAATGGGCTCACAGTTGCTTCAGCAGCATTTCCTTTCTAAACATCACGTTACACTCAGTGGGCAGTTAGAGACAGATCTGTATTACACCAGCCGTGACTTACACAAAACAGTAAAATATTTAGTACCATGCTGGGCTTCTTTTATCATGGGATTTGTTTTTATAAATAAGGCTTTATAAATAAAAGGCTTTACACCAGGTATTTGCATTGCATTTAAGAGAAAATGCTGCAAGGAAGCTGTAGTTTTTTGAAAGGCAAATTTTTTAGCTTTTGGGAATGGGTGGTCACTCAGAAGTATGGTGACTGAAGTGCAGTTAACTTGTTACTTTCAGCTGTAAACTGAAAGTATCTATCTAGGTGGGAACATCAACCAAATGATCAGTTGCCTTTTTCCATGTAATTGCAATCTGGAATGAGGGTGATCCAATCAAGATATTTTGTCCTTTAAAGTATGCAATGCTGCCTTTCGTGAGAGGGTACTGGCCTGATACATAGTTAAACTCCGTAAATCCCTTCCTTTTGGTCTGCCCTACTGGCTCCTGGAAACCTAGCCTCTGAGTTCCTCCATTGCCTGCCTTAACTTCCAGCAGCGCCTGAGCCAACTCTTCCACACTGGCTAAGCTGCTTTAAGGACTAGAGCAAGCCTTTGGAAAACCATGGTCACTGGGATATCTCCCAGCCTGCAAATTTTTGAATGCTCATCTAAAAAAAAAAAAAAAATCAGCATGTTGTTTATTGCTATGTTATCACTGCTTCATGGTTTTCATACTTCAGATATATTGCATAATAGTTCAATACAGCTGAATATCTGTCATTAGACCATATGGAACACAGTTAAAAAGTAGCTGTTTCATTTTATTTCTACCAAAACCATCTGGAGAATTAGATAAGAACCTCACCTTCCTGAACTTCAGTTAGCACAGTTCAAGAATACAAGAAAAAAAAAAAAAGAATTAACTACATTAAAATAGTACTAATCCGTAGTCATCACAAATAACAAGACCTGCTCAGATCTGGCCTGGCAGAGCTTCTATCAATAAATTTCAAGAAGTGATCTTTGCAAGGTTTACTCACTCTGTAACTCTGGCTGTTCCTAGTACTTAGATAATGGAATATTTGATGCAGCAGGATGGTGCTGCAGGACTGCAGTGAGAAGAACTGTTGCAGATCTAATTTATAAAGACAAAACGTTGCTTGGCAGTAGTATGACATCTTAAACAATAGCTCTGTCTCTAACTCTCCCTTTTAAAGAGCTGCTATTTTGTGTGGGAATAAGCTTCAGGGTCTTCAAAGGATGAATTTGCATTTTGCTGTTCTCTCCTAGGACAGAAAAAGAAGTGATCATGGAAGGATCCCAGTAAAGGAAACAGCTGAGCACTGATGGTATAATCTTCCATGTTATTCCATTTCTGCACAGGCATCTCTAGTCTCTCCCTTAGTGTAGAGGAGGCATGACTCACACAGAGTAACAGGAGTTTCAGAATGCTGTCTCCATAGAATACCCTCTTCAAGGCCTACAATAGGAGAATTTTTTTCCCAAAAACTTTATGTTTTCCATAGGGGATGGCAGGCTGGCAGTTGACAGAAATTTAGCTAATTGTGAAATGAAAGCAGCAAGAATGATTTTGGGAGAAGCAGACTGGCCAGACATTTCCTCACATGCCTCAGACATTGAGCTTGACTCAATATGAGTCTGTCCATCTTTCATAAATATTACTCCTCAGTTGTCTTTTCTCAGCTGCTGGCAGCAAAAGACAATGCAACAAAGCTTTTAAAAAATGAGTCTGCCACAAGTATAAGGCCACATCTTCCAAGTGCTTTTACACTTGGATGGCTTTTACTAACCTTTGAAGTGGAGAAGTGCAGAATCCCCACATGCTTTCTGTTTAGAAATTCAACTAGACATTACACTGCTTTGATCTCTTTTGGATCAGCTGACCTCTGCCAAAAAAAAAAACACATTTTGGCTGCTATGGTCAATAGTCAGTTTGCAATGTGGCTCAGAAGAAATGCAGGTCCTGAAAAGGAAGCATCCGCTTCAGTATTATCTGTAAATTTTTCAAGCATTCTGATGTCCACAACCCTCTGTTCCCCTGGCACGTAGGGTTCAAGTACTTGCATTGCCACCTACAGTCCCAGATTTCATTTAAAAATGGTAAAAGATCAAAAGATGATTCTTAATTAAATACATAAAAATATACTTCTTGAAAGTCTCCCAATAATAAAAGAAAACAGAATTAAAATTGGCAAAAATAGGGGTTTGGTGCACTCCTATTTTGCCATGCTGGAGCCACACTTTTTACTTTAGAAGAAAGCCTAAGAAACACATTTGGAAGACAGCTAAATATCCAAAGCTTTAATTCATAACCTACTACACAATGAAAATGTGATACAGAAGGTGCAATGCATATGATTTTACAATATCTATTTTTTCCTCCAAACTGTCTACTATGTATTTAATGGGGAGGATCTTCCTGTTACTATCAATGAATGAACGGACGGATTTCAATATCACTTCCATACAGCTTAAAATGCATTAAAGATCAAAAGTACAGCTTTTTAAAAAGAAAAATATTTTTTATGTTAATTCAAGGAAGACTTTGTATTACTGCCATATGAGAACCATCTGTAAATGATACAGATCCCAAATTTCATCATGAATGAATTATATACCAGCAGGAAGAACCATTAAATGGAACAACAAAACAAAGGCAGCTAGTCATGAGCTTAAAGCTAAATGTAATTTTAATTGTTTTGCTGAATTGGGTTCTAAGGTCTATTGCACAGTCTTCACCTGAAGCATAGACAGAACATCTATTTCAAAGATTCATCAGCCTTATTTAAATTAAATACTTAGTATTCCAAAAGCTTTCAGGAATGACTTACATCTCAGGTAAAATATTCTGATGAAAACAGAAGATAATAGTCTCATGCCATTAATGACATTAAAATGGCAACATATAAATGTCTTGTACAGCTGAAATAAAAATATCTATTATAAAGGAAGTTGAAGAAGGAATAAGATAATGTGAGAGCAGTCAAATAAGAAAAATGAAATTGACTAAATACATGTAATCAATTACACTAAGACAATATATATCATCTGCCACTATATCCTGTGCCCACAAAACAGTGACTTCAGAGTGAAATGTAATAGATGTATAGATTATATATGTAGAAACAACACAGCTGCTAAAAAGAAAGATGGGCTTCGTTGAGCTATATTTTAACTTTTCATGAAATGCTATTTTCTACTTTTCCCTTTCTTGTTTAAAGGGGCACTGTTGACATAAAGCTAAAAAATACATTTCCCTACTAGGTTTCTATAACAACCATGTATACTGTTAAATAGAATAACAATATGAGAAACAACTTTTTCCCTTAGAGAATCAAAGGGAGGCCATTCATAGCCATCCCAGAGACAGCCAGTCTTATCATGATATAACCATATCTGGGAAAAATATGAATTCTTAGAAGAATTCTTAAATAAAAAAGCAACGTACAGTGTGAGCAGAAATAAAGGAATTACACTGATGCCAGGTGGCCACTGTTACATTACGTGACATGCTCCTCTTCCTTCCCTCTCACCTGGTAAATCAGCACCTGGGTTTAAATGATTTGGTGTCAGTACTAAGAGGTGACAAGACTTTTTGACACAGGAAAGAAAAAAAACCCAGCACTCAAACCAGCGCAGTTTGTGACACATCTGGTCAAGCAGTAGTAGATGAGCCTAAGGCATTTTCTAGGGACTGGTGACCGTAGAGAAAAGTAGTCAGGTTCAAGGCTAGTCAGAGGATTATTAACTCACAACCATTTATATGCCCCAGGAAATGCCCAGGGCCGAGAATGCTCTTACTATCCTTTTTCACATTAGGACATTTCAAAAAGTTCTAAATTAACTTTTTAAGTATTTGCAGGACTCTATGACAGAAATATTTTCTCACAACATTTTTTTTCGGTACTGAGAGAAAAAAAATAATCTTTAGCTTTTTGAAGGTTTATCTTCACTGCCAGATAAAAAGAAATCTTTTCTTACTTTAAATATTAAGATTGATTCTGAAGGAACAATAACTGGTTTGTTTTGTTGTATTTTGCTTCCAGATGCAGCTAGAAAAAGTTCTAGTTACAGTCAGTGGAGGGAGAGATGGTGAAAAGATGTCACACATTCAGCTTTGATTGCACATGATGCACTTTCAAATTTGCTTAATCTGAGCAGACTGAGATTGGGTATTCTGTTAAAACTACAGTTCAAAGACATTCTCTTCACAATTCTCCCGTTTGCTATTCCTGCAAGTATATTGGAAAAAAGACATGGAAGCTACAGGCAACTTAGCCATTATCTTCTATCATCTGCTTGCTGTTTACGTTTTATGTCTCAAACAACCAGGGGTGATATGTCTTATGAAATGTGACCGTGTCTCCTTCTGATTGTACTTGTGATTTCGAGGGAATTGATGGCCAATATGACAAGCAGCCCATCACATTTAGTCTTTAAGAATTTGCACAGAATGTCAGACTTGTAATTACCTTTGGTGTACACCACAAGCAAGCATTTTCGTTATGCCTAATGCTGCTGAAGCAAATTGGTTATACAAAGCTTCTCTTTTGATCCTGCACCTTGTTGCCTGGACATCATTTGTGTTAAATATACCCTTTGTTTTATTTTAATACAGCCTTTTGCAGAAGGTCGTTTATTATATAATAACTTGTCTTTGGAAAAGCCTAATTACTCCATATTTGTCAGAAAGAGGAAATGGCACTACATTTGAATACTGAATAGGCTGCAAACTAGTCTCCAGATGAGGAATATAAAAATTTTCAAAAGCTTAACTTATAGCCAGTTAAATGAAAATAGCTAAATGAACCTATACATTCGGGGTTAAAATAGACAAATACTCTGAGGTACGGAGGATGGAAAAGCACGCAGTTTGCAGCTTTTTTAACTTTTATACTAAAGTAAATGCCTAAAATAGTTTATGACTACTGCAATACCCCTTTCTGCATGGAATACTAATGCCCCCTACTGGTCCTTCACAAGCATTTTCTGAGCTTTTTGCGTTTATAAAAGCTGCTCAGTGCTCATTTTCTGTTCCATTCCAAAGAAAGGAAAATTATTTAGCCACTACCGAGGTTTTTTATAGTTCACACCCATCAAACACGTAGCTGCAGAAAAGGAGCTTTTGTCTGGATTTTTATCTCCAAGATACATTCTGCAAGTGGTGGTTGCTTTTACAAAATCACCGCTGCCATGGGAATTACTGACTAAAAAGAATTCAATCACTGATAACCTTTTTTAAAATCTTTATTTTTAAAGCCTTTATTTGAAAGGAAAAGCATTCAGATTTTCATGAAAAATGACATGGGAACAAGCAGCAGGACAATTACAAACAGAGAGCTGTTTATAACTAATGGTCTCATGAAGATTTTTATGACATCTGGTTTTGAACTGTCTTAGCCCAAAAAGCCACCACTACCAGTTTGTGTGCCATTTGCCTTGATTTGTCCACGTTTTCTGAAAATTTACACTCTATATCATGCAATTCTCTTGCTGCTACATCTAATCTTTTGCTTGAGAGATAGTTTAATTACAATAAATTTTAAAAAGACTTGCTATCCTGGCTTCCCAAGGAAATGGAACACACAGAGTCACATAGTCTGTCAGCCCTCAGACGTTTTTCTCTCAGAGGCCTTTGAAGCTGCTGATCAGTTTTCAAATTGACCCAGGAACAGAGAGCTCAAGTATCTCAAGTTTCTCCAAAGATTTTAATTGGGTAGCAGAGAGTGAGCTCCCAAAGAAAGACAACTGCTTTCTACCTATTCGTACACTCAGAGACATAGGAATCAGATGATAAATCAGCATCCTTAAGCTGTCTGATCAGGCAGTGGCTGGACACTCTGTCCAGCCAAAGGAAAGGTGGTCAGGGAGTGGAGCAGGACACAAATCACAGAAAAATAAGAAGCCATGCTTCTCTAGATCCAAGTCTCATAAAACAATGCACTTTGAGATTACTGACAGTTGCCTAGTAGAAACTACAACGTGACCATCTAGACATGCACCTTCCTTGCCTACTTCTGCCTGTGAATGAAACTATGTTCCCTCCTGTCTTGGGTTCACTTGTAAAAGGTATTTTTCTCCTTCCTAGTAGCTGGTGCAGTGCTGTGCTTTCTACTTTAGTCTGAGAACAATGCTGATAACACAGTGATGTTTTAGCTGTCACTAAGTAGTGCTTACCCTGATCAAGGATTTTTCAGTCTCTCATGCTCTGCCAGTGAGGAGGGGCACAAGAAGTCAGGAGGAAGTAGAGACAGGACACCTGACCCGAACTAGCCAAAAGGGTATTCCATACCACAGCACATCATGCCCAGTATATAAACTGGGTGGAGGTACCCAGAAGGTCCAGATCGCTGCTTGAGTCAGACTAGGTATCGGTTGGCGGGTGGTGAGCAATTGGATTGTGCATCACTTGTGTTTATTGTTTTCTTCTTTTTTGTCTTTCCTTTGTATTTTTTGTCATGGTTTAAGCCCAGCCAGCAACCCAGAACCACGCAGCTACTCACTCACTCTCACACTTCTTCCCCCGCTCCCAGAAGGATGGGAAGGAGAATCGAAAGAATGTAACTCCCACGGGTTGAGATAAGAACTGTCCAATAACTAAGGTACAACACAAAACCACTATTGCTACCACCAATAATAATAATGATAAGGGAAATAACAAGGGAAGAGAATACAACCGCTCACCACCCGCCAACCGATATCCAGGCTGACCCGAGCGGTGATCTAGCCCTTCCAGGTAACTGTCCCCAGTTTATATACTGGGCATGATGTGCTGTGGTATGGAATAGCTCTTTGGTTAGTTTGGGTCAGGTGTCCTGTCTCTGCTTCCTCTTGGCTTCTTCTCCTCCTCCCTGGCACAGCATGAGACTCAGAAAGTCCTTGGTCAGAGTAAACATTACTGAGCAACTAAAAACATCGGTGTTATCAGCATTGCTCCCAGGCCGAAAGTCAAAACCACAGCACTGCACCAGCTACTAAGAAGGAGAAAAATTACTGCTACTGCTGAACTCAGGGCAGTTTTATATTCTCTCCCCTTGTTATTTCCCTTATCATTATTATTATTGGTGGTAGCAGCAGTGGTTTGTGTTATACCTTGGTTACTGGACTGTTCTTATCTCAACCTGTGGGAGTTACATTTTTTCGATTCTCTTCCCCATCCTTCCGGGAGCAGGGAGAAGAAGGAGGCAGGGAGTAAGTGACCAGCTGCGTGGTTCTGAGTTACTGGCTGGGCTTAAACTGTAACACTTCCACATGACCATCACTTCTTGTCTTCCATGAAGACATTCTCTCAGATCTGACAGATGAGCTGCCCATGTTGGGGCTTCCTAAGCTTTCTCATGTGAAATGGACAAAGTTAATTCAGTTTACAATAGCAGGTATTTGCTGATTTTGCTCATTTTGTTTGAATTAAATGCAGTCCAATCTGAACAATACCCAGCATGTTCCTGCTGGACATGTCTGAAGCAAACACCAAAGTCAGTCATCACATCTACCTGAGGCACAATGAGAGCAGGATGTAAGCTGGACACAATCTGAGGGGAACACTAAATAAGCCCAAACATGCCAGAGCTTTGCTAACTGCTGACACTGTTGTGGAAAATGAGGCACTGCATGATCCAATATCAGCTGAGGGGTGCAGTTAAAGAGAGCAGGCATCAAAATGTTTCACCATGGGGTTCTGATGCTACATGATGCAGGCTAGGGTTACCCGAACACCGTTAAGTGTTCATAGATCTTTCTGAACCATATGCACAATTACATGTCTCCAATAATTAACTTAATCAGAAATTTCCATAGTTCACTGCACTGCACAGACACATCCAATGGTGGAATCTTCACTGGCAGTAATACAAACAATTAAGCCTATAGTCATCAGATATACAATACTATATAATAACATTTGAACTTTAGCCCTAACTCATTCTAAATATCAGCCCACAAATGTGACCAAGAACAGAAATAAGCCAGTAACTGAATTGCATAAAACATTAAAATAATTATTAACAATTAGATCCACCTCCATCCAGGTACCATTTACAGAGGAATACTGTGGAAAAAAAGCAAAACAAAACAAAGACCCAGAGAGCTACGCAGTTGTGTTTTTTGTAAAGATACTAATATGTGGATCTTTCAATGTGCCACTCCATTAGAAACAAATGTCTCTTTTAGGAAGTAAGAGCATTTTCCTGTAATATGAAAAAGATAAGACACACAAATAATGGAAAAGAGTCTCTTACAAATTACAGTGACTGGATATGTATAAATATATCTGTCTCTTTAAGATTTCTTTCTGCAAACTGCAGGTAACCTGACAGAGGAGACATATATCTACCGTGCTCAAAATGCCCTTTCCAGGAACACATTTCTTTAGATAATTCTTTTTCCATGTAGAAGCCTAATTACTCAGTGGTTATTAGACAAGGAAAATGGAGTTCCATTTAAATTTAGAACTGGAATCCAAGCCAAACTCCAGGGGAGGGAAAGAAACATTTTACAGATGGAGATTTGCAATCTAACTGCAGAGCTAGGTAATATAAACGTCCCAGAAGAGGAGAGGAAAGCACGATGTTATGATTAAAGTCACCCAAATGAGGATTAAGAAATCTTTGCCTTCAGACAAGAGACAGATTTGTCACAGTTGTGGAAAGGCATTACATAGCTGCATGGGAAAGAAGTATTCTTAAACTAACAGATGCCTATTTTGGTGTGGCAAATATCTAATTGAAAGAGATTTTTTTCACAAAAAGCTAGGCATTCAGAAAGAGATGTCATAAAAATGAATTTTCTAGCAATAGAACTACCACTAATATGAACATAACTGGACAATTCTGTCAATCAAAGTCAAATTAGGTGGTTATGGATAAGTTGATAAATAAACCCTGTGGATAATCCTCTCAAAAATTCTAACCCATTATTAAGCCAGAGACTTATTTCCAAAAGTGGCATAAAGTCGACTTTTTCGAAGTTATGTAAGTGACCAGTGTTGCAGATGAATGCTTGATAGGAATTTTATGCTGGGTAAACAGGATAGATGCTTAGTTCCCACTGATTTCAACACATCTGCTTTTATATGCTGAGATGCCTGAGTTTAAATGACATTAAGAAGATTCTAGCCTCTATAAATACGCCCAGTATTTTCTGAAAACAGGGTAGTTAGGTATTTTTGACACTTCTATTTTGTTTCTTGAATAGGCTCTCTTCTCTCTCGTCTGTTATATAGCTCACCCCCACTGATGCTACTCTACTGCAGAACTATATACAACTTTTGTGATCTACTTTCTCTCTGCTTCTGTCCTTTGTTGTTTGCAGACAACAAGACCCTGGCACAGATTATTCTAACTTTGACTGCATTAGTTTGCTTCTTCTGTTGGCACTGTCAAATTCTGTCAATTTGCTTTAGAGAGAATCACAGTTAAAATCTCTGGAAGATAATCTGGATGTAACATACAATTGTTTAATCTGAAAGACCAAAATGTCAAGGACTATCTTGACACCCTTGTCTTTATACAAGTAGTAAATCTGTCCTTTCTTCCATGTCACCCCATTTTCCCTGCTCCGCCCAGAACATTGATGGATGAAATTTTAAACAGGATGGTACAACTGGCATAAAAATTAATTTGAGGTTCCTGCCACCTGTGGTATTCAAGGGCAAGGGAGAGAAAGGTGAGAATGTGTGAACTTCACTGCCTTTCTAAATACCAGGTTAAAGCAGCCTCCTTTTGCACAAGAATAAATTTCTTTGCAAATTCTTACTCCATATATTGACAACTGAAATTGCATTTCTGGCTGCCTTGCTCAAATCATCAGAGAATATTGGGAGCCTCAGAAAAGCAAGGAGAATTACAGTCAGCAGTCCAATCTCCTGTCCAAAGCATGACCAGCTCTGGGATCACACCAGGTTGACCAGGGCTTTCATTAATGGGGTCTTAAAAATTGCCATGATGGAGCAAGGTGCTGCACCTTGGTTGGGGCAATCCCAGGCACAGCTACAGGTTGGGCAGAGACTGGATTGAGAGCAGCCCTGAGGAGAAGGACTCGCGGGTCTTGATTGACAAAAAGCTCAATATGAGTCAGCAGTTTGTGCTCACAGCTGAGAAGCCAACCGTATGCTGGACTGCAGCAAAAGGAGTGTGTCCAGCAGGTCAAGGGAGGTGATTGTTCCCCTCTACTCTGCTCTCGTGAGACCTCACCTGCAGTGCTGCATTCAATTCTGGGGCCCCCAATACAGAAAGTTCATGGACCTGCTTGTGCGAGTCCAGGTGAGGACCACAAAGATGGCCCTACTTACCTAGCCTGTAACATCCCAACCTGGCTAAAAGATGCCATGTGAGGCAGAATGCCAAGACAGACCACATCTGCTACTCTACTCAGCCACCAGCTGCTGACCTCATCATTGTTAGGGTGGTCGAGCATAATTTGACCTAGGTACGAGGTCATAATTATTATTATTAATTATGCTCTCAAGCATAATTTGACCTTATGTATCTTCTCCATACATATTTTCCTTGAAGAATTTTGTCTGACAGCATTGGTGAATGAAGAAAAAAAAACACGATGGAAAATTACTTTAAGCAGATTAGAATATTTTACCTAAATTCACTCAACAGAAACAAACAACAACAACAACCACCTAAAATAAAGACTTTCTATCCAGGAAAAATTGAAAAAGAGCAGGGTATAAATCAGAACATGAAATGGGCTGCTTTAGTGAACAAGACATTCTGACAGAATTACATGGCACAGGAAAACGACACTTTTCAGTGGATCTTTGCTGTTGACAGAATTAATTTGTACTACTGTCATTAAATGCACACACTTTAATATATTAAGTAAAGCCAATGTCAGGGGTTTTTTCAACTTCTTACAAGACAATTTTAAACACTCCTAAGCCTTAAATGTAAGAACTTGTCCTCAGCAGACTGGTATATAATTAACTATACATATATGCTAGAATTTAAACCACTTGTGAGCAAAGCTGTTTGGGTGTCAATGAGCAGGGAGTACTGATGCCTGAATACATTGCTGGAAAAGTATATAGCAATATTTCTTGACATAAATACTGTTAGTTACCTACTTTAACATTTTTATTAGCAATGCCCACGTATTTTTACTGATCCTCAGAAATGGATTCTTCTGTGAAGCAGAAAAATTCTTTTAGTTCTTTATTACATAGAAAATATCGTGTTTAGAAAGTATCTCAAGAAATGCGCCATCCTTTGTTTAAACAGATAAGCTTTTAACACAAGGAGGTGCTGTTGAGACTCAAATCTTTGGGGTAGATCCAGTCATGCATCGATATACAGAGTGATGTATTTGCACAAAATTTCTGACACAAGTACTTTTGCCCACATTCAAGAATGAAATCCTGGCTCTGTGCAAAGTAACTTGTGCTATGCTATGAATTCATAACCTTGGAGAATAGGTAAGGGTCAGTACCACATTGTGCACAAATGTGTGTGTTTCTGTAAGAATTGTCAGCATTCTCTTACAAGTTTCCAATATTTAAAACTGGCACTCAAAAAGTCTGTAGGTAACATTGCATAGATTACTGTTAATAGCCTAAAACTACTCAGAGGGCAAGAAGCCTAAGAATTAAACAGGTTAAGAATTGATTCAGGGTTCCTGTATTTAGAAATACTCTGAGAAAAACTTATGATTTCCAGAGCTGCTAAGCAAGTATAACTCCCATTAACTTTGGTATACTAATATACAAGGATGTTCAGCTCTACAGATAAACAACAGCAGAAATAATTAAATAAAACTAAATGAAAGAATTAAAGGGTGACTGTGATAAGCCATGGGACCTCATAATGAGTATACAGCTCAAGGTGTAAATAAAGACTCATTTTTTAACAGAAGAAATATAAAATAAACTAAAATGAAGGTTTTTATTGGAAATATTGATATTGTACCTTCCTCAGAATCCTATTCCTCTCCAAAAATGGTATGTCAGAATATGTTTTCTGTGCTGGTTACCAATCTCTTATCATGAAAAATGAAGGCAATTGAATCACAGGAGCTCCTGTCCATAGCTTTCTCTGGGAGATGCAGCTAAGATAGGAACATGACTTCTTGAAGAAAATGGCTTCTAGGACAACGAATTCATTAGTTTCTCAGTATTTACTTTGTCCACGTTTGGTTTTTAAATAAAATGGGGTTTGGGTTTGTTTTTTTTTTTTTTGTGGGGGGGGAGTGCGATGGAGTGAGGGGGGAAGAGAGTGTTTAATATACATATTTTAAATAGTGTCTAGATTATTTATTCATTTTTTTAACTGAAAAAAAATATAGTTGACATTGTAAAATTGCTATCTGTCTTACTTCTGTGATCATAGCACTGTGAAAAGAGTTTGAACATGAGAATCTTCATGCTCCCTTCATCTGCCAACTTCACAAATTAAGCCCACTTACATCTTCCCACCCAAACAGACAGTCATTACTTTTATTTCAAAATGACAAGAAATAGGGTAGTGGAGTCTCTCTTCCACTTGTACACTGGTGTTCTGTCCTTACCTTGCTCTGTCTGGCAGAATATATGCATGCAGACGAGAACATACAGTTCAGAAAACCGTAACTGAACACACCAGGATTCACAGTGAGATTCCACTTGCAGAGAATGAGCTCTTCGTTCCTCAGTAAATTACCCAGAAGAATTTCCAACTGAAGAAGACAGTCTGTTTCACACACCAGAAACTACATGAAAGGGTGGAAACACTGCTCCAGATCAGCATCATTAGCATTTATATAATCAAATTATTTCAGACAGTCAAGTTACCGGAAAACAAATCTATCTTCAAAACACCTTCCTGAGGTCAAGACATATTTATTGCCATTCAGTGAGGGACAGATGTGTTATGTGTCATATCTGATGTCATCCACTGAGTCATGGGCAAATCCAGAATATACTCTAAGACAGGAGAGAATGACTGAAAAGAGAAAGACCATGTTTGCCCCTGTGCTCACTGCAATAAGTCTTGCTGTCTCTCCACAGCTGAGGGCAAACTGGTTTTTCTTCCTACTATCTTCTCTCACACAGGTCAGCTGTTAATTGCAGTTTAGACCCCCTGGGACAATCTTGTCTAGAACATTCTAGGTTTTAGCAAAACTTGACCTTTCAAAACAAGAGTACATGGGGGGACTTTTGGATGACACATTAACAAATTTTATGGCTGATTCATTCACAGCCTTTTTTTATTGTTTCTGAATCAGTGCCTAAAACTGCAATAATCTATTTGACGCTACCAAAAAATATTTTTTGTCTATTTCTTGTATTCATACATTCTTTACTGAAGTATTTTTTACAATCTTCTAAATTTTTGTAGAAAATTTTGACAACTCATAATTTGGATGGTTAAAACTTAAACAGTTTTGCTGATTTTTTTGCAGAATATCTTTCTAAAGAGACTACAATTCATTTTAAATAGGAATCTCAAATTTAAGTGCAGTTCTTCCATTTGAAACTTGAATTCTCTGGGAAGAAAAGCTCCCTTATATTATGCAGAAATTGAATGGTCACAGTTGAACTTTCTAGTTCCAGTACTTCCAACTTTCACCATTTTATCATATGTCTTCAGAATTTTTTTCTCTTGTTTCTTAAGCCTTGGCATCTGGAGTCATGTGGGTATTGGGAATCTTGTTTTTCTTTTGAAAAGCATATTTTCAATATTTCTTGAACAGCAGCAACTGTTACTGCTGCTCAAGAAAGTTCGAAATAGGAATCCAAAGCACTTAAAAAAAAAGGAATGTAAAGAAAGTACTTGAATTATTATCATCTTTTAAATCTCATTTTTATACCAATTTCATGACAGAGCAGAAAAGTGGTGGCATGGTGCTGGCTAGGTGAAGCACTTATACATTCATCTGATTCTATTACATGGGATTTTCACAATTTACAAGAGAATGTTTCCAGTATTGACCTTGGAGAAATCCTGAAGAAGACAGTCAGTGCAAGTAGGAATTTTTATGTTATGTTAGGATGAAAGACTCTATTCCCCTTTCCCCCTACCTCAGCCCTTCTCAGAGTAAAGATGAAGGCATTGCAGTCTTGCCCTGGATGCCTTTAAGTCAAGGCTCCCATGTCCTGCAGTAATGCCAGAGACATCTGGAAAGGAGTGGACATAGGATCAGGATATGAAGGAGTTTTAAAATATTAAACTCAGGTTTGCCATTATGAAGCTGCTAATCCCATTAGATTCTACAAGAAAAACATCTGGAAACTCAGGTATGTTGCAAAGACCCAAATCTCATCATTATGCACTTACATATTACTTCACTCACTAGCACAGCTAAACACTGCAACAACATAACTAATAGCAGTTTAATGATAAAAAGAGTGCACTGACATAAAACTAATTGTCTCTCATGGGAAAGAATGAGGAATACTTGTGATATGGCTCAATACTGACAAAAATGGAGATGTCATAAGATCAGATTTGTTTTGCTTGAACTCATACTTCCAGGAACAACAGACATGGAGAAGCTGCTTCACTGCTAAAGTTGGACCATCATATTTTTTAACAAAATAAAACAATACCATAGCTTTTACTATGTATATATAGTCCAAAAAATGTGTAAATATGCTTTAACTATGAGAAATTATTTTAAAAGCATTAAAAATCTCGTTCCTGTGAGATATGTATTGGATTAATTCACTTAAATAATATTATGACAATGCCAAATTACTTGCAGGCAGAAGAAAAAGACAGCCTGATTTGGAAAATAAATTTCTTTTTAACATAATATAGCCTTTCAATCACAATATTTCTCACACAGGCTTGAGAAGATCGTTACAAGCATGAATGATGTACAGAAGTTCAAAAATATCTTTTTCTTTTTCTACAAAGAGTTAAATAACAATGCTATTCACTGAAGAGGTAAAGTGGAATTTTGAGCAGAAAGCATGTTTCAAGATCTAATGAGATTTTTAGGAACAGAAGCATCTAAAGCCAATTACTTTATTTTAATGGCTGTTTGTTAAAAAGAGCTAAAAAGGCTAAGCACAGTTGGGACCAGTAAAAGAAGGAAATTAGGAGCATACATCTCCATAGTCAGCTTCTTAGAGCAGCTCACTTAGTTATTTCAGATCAAAAAGTTTAGAAGCAAAACAGGGTATTTCAGTTCCCAAAAGCATACTTTTGATTACATGACAGAAGCCTTTCAATTAGCTGTTAGAGTGACACATCATGAGGATTTGGCAGCTCTAGATCAATAAGCTGACCCTAGGATTTCTTTGGTTTGTGTTTTCCCTCAGACTATCAAGAAAGAGAAAAAATAGCAGTCCAGGGAGAAAAAGTACAGAGACATAAAGCATCTGCACAGTATAGTCAGAACAATGGTGACCAACATTTTTCAATACCTCTCACTAGATGCTCTTCCTTGACCTTTCATCACCTTATTACATTTCTTTGAAACAAACAAAAACATTTCTGCGGTAAGTCAAAGTCAAAAGCAGGGCATTTTTTAGCTGTTTTCCCACATCTTCTAGCTGTGGTGATCTTCTGATTGAAAATTCTTCTCTATATGTACATTTCAGCTTTTTTCTCTTCTTTTTCTTGTTTAAACCAGAATGAAACTTGACAGAAATGAAAGCTTCACATTCATCTAGGATGTACAGATCTTAGAGACTGTATCATTATCTCTCCTTAGCTGTTCCTTTTCTGTCAGCACCGGCACCGGCACTTCACAAGAAGCTTGGAGACTTTCCTCTGTGTCCAACAGCCTTAAAAACAAAATTAATTCAATGCTATGAAATTAAATAATGTACCCAAAAAAAAGAAAATGTAACTTTACCTCTTTTTTTTCATCACTTCAGTTTCTTCTGGACTATAAGTAAACAAATCTAATTCTGCAAAAGGTTTCTGCTTTCTCCTTCTAGTTCATCCAAGGCTAACATTCATAATATGGACAGCTAGGAAATCAAGTTCAGAATTTATGTGAGGTTCTAGACCCACACGAAAGTGAGGGACACTAGGTTTAAAAAAAGTAACAGACCACACATGTCTCTGCATAAAATCCAAGCTGTGTGTCAGGAGGTTCTCTTTCTCCCACATCACATAAAACACACCAAATAACAGAGGAATGAATTGATGAGGTGGACCATAAGGCAGCGTTATGGCAATGAAATGTGAGTACAGGAAAAAGTGAAATCTGCTGTTACACAAAAGCAAAGGGTGAGGAGAGGGACACTCATGCCAGTGGAGTTCAGATGCATGTGACCAAGGGAGGAGATCCTGCCCAGGAAAGAAGTTACTGGCTGTGGGACTGTCCAAAATTCACACATGGAAGGACAAAAGGGAAGCCACTGCATGAGGGCAGGAACTGCTGACAGCAAAGAGCAGTAGGAGGTCTCCTGTCCTGAAAATCCTCTGTAAGAAACACAGCTTTTATGTGACTGAGCAAAAGTACAGAATTCTTAATTCGGGGCCAGGACATCCAAGAGGATGTGATGAACAGCCAAGGCAGGCCTTGACCTTAAAAGCTGTTCAGTCTTTGTGCATGAAAGTAAGATTCTAAGAGAAGCAAATGCATACTAGATTTTACTATTTTTTTGTTTATGACTCACACCTGTGTCCAGTCACTTGTCACCTACATTAAGTTCCAAACTTGACCTTTCATGATTACGCAGTACACTTCCCTGAGCAGGGGAGACAGCACATAATCCAGGGCCCTTCTTTTGTAAAAGTGTGTGCTGAGAAGGTGTAATAGAACAGACACATTATGCACCTGTGCAGAGCCATCAGGACTTCAGTCAGCCTTTGAACAGCCCTGTCAGCAAACAGAGCAAATCCTGGACCTGAGCCTGTACCAACTCTATGGAGCCACCAACTGTAGTACACAGTATGCTCATAAAAACTGGAACATCCATCAGTAAGTGAATGAGAATCTTTATGCTCATATTGGCTCATCTGTGCTTTGCAATCTCCAAGTAAAATTATTAGCATTGCTCCAAGGGAGAGGAGAGAAAGATAAACACGATAGCTGATTTCTATTTTAGGCCAGGAATTTCAAACAGGCAATAGGGATTATTTCCTTTTTAAAGTATGTTTTCAAGTTTGAAGGGAGGAATGGAAAAATATGTATTAAGGCCACAGAAGATTTCTTTCTTGAGCTTGTTTAGTGAGAACAGTGCTATTCAGCTGCCACTGACAGGTTCCACTTACAAAAAAAGGGATAAATCTCATTATAGTGTGCCAGCATCGTGCTTTGCCATATGCCAGATTTCACAAGCTAAAATTACAAGCAAACTTGACAAAAAAAAAAAAAAAGTGAGTATGAGATAAAAGGCAGAGTGAACCAGAAGACAGAACACTGTCAGAAAAATGACATAACAGCAATGAATCATACCATGGGACTTAAGCATCATAGAGCCCCAGGAAATGAAAAAGTTCCATTGATTTCCTCTCAGCTCCATGAGTGGGTTCCTTTATCAAATGCCTTTGAAAGAAAGACCTCCTGCTGGTTTTCTTATATTAAACTGGGGAAAAACACATTCTATTCTCAGAGTTGTTGCAAGGATGTAATCAGAGGTTTGGCATCCCAGTTCACAGAAACTAAGCAACTTGGAAAAAAATCCCCATACTTATAGTTGCCATTTTTCTTTTCTAATAGAAGGTTGAATATAATTACCTTAAAACTAAGTGACATCAGAGGTAGACAACATTAAAACAAATGACCTTTCTTCCAACTATGCATTTCCTTCATCATTGTGATAAAGTGATAATTGCCTGGAGATTGCTTATTGTAAAGGTGAGCTCTTGTCACTTAGGAACCCCCTTTTCAGGTCAGGCTCCTGACGAGAAGAATCATTTACAACATGAACCGTGAACCTGAGCCACATTTCTATTCAGTTGTACTGAAAATTAGAATGAGAGTAGCAGAAGGAGTAACACTGGGGGAGGAAACTTCCGTAGGCATCAGTTATTTTGGGAAGCTACTGCATTATCTCAATGAATAGCTGCCATCATCGAGCTCAGTATGAGAAAGAAAATGGTCCGATTGATTAGCTGATTAAGAGCCACCAGCCCAGATGGGACAAACATTTACTAAGGGTTTCCTGTTCCTGAAAATTATAGGGTTTGTGTTTTTATTGTTATCTTTGGGAATAAGTATACAGTCAGCATATCACATTTGGATTTCCATGAACCCCATGTATGGGCTGACATGGACCTACTGTGAAGACAGAATAGATAGGATGGAACAAAAAGATATGAGCAGTATTTTCCAAGAGCAAATGCAGAGTATGTTTATTTATAATTATGTTCTTTTTGCATAAAGGGAAAGCAAAGGAAAGAAAAAGAGAGAGAAAGAGAGAACATTCACAAAAGACGCTAAAGCTTTTCCTTTAAGAGGGTGTATTTGATGTGAACAAAAAATTGCAGCTGTATCCAGCAGGCATTTAAAAAAACTTGGAGGTGCAGTAGTAAAACAATTTGACATATATGAAATGTATATGTATATACATATACTGCTACATTGAATAGACTCGTTGAGCTAGAAGGAAAACTGTTCAACGTAAACAAAGCTTGTCAACTACAAGCTGACATGAGATGGATGTTACTTATTTGGCTTACTTATTTGCCAGTTGAATCAGAAGAATTCACCTGCTGGTGTACAGTGTCACATAGTCAGAGCTAGGGAAGATGAAGTGAAGAGATGCAACTGCATGTGTGGCTTGGATCCCAGAGGCAAGCTTGCCTGAACTAAAGGCAGTCTCCAGGCTGCTATCACTACACCTAGCTATTGCAGTCCTGGGGGTCTGTATGACAAGCAGGGGCTGCAAGAGGGCAGTGAGCACCAGGTCTGAAGGGACAAGTCAGAGCGATGTAGATTTATGCCACTGGGCAATTCCTTCTCCCTGAGCAGGGCATTCAGGAGGCTACTTTTGCTTACTGTGCAAAAGTTTTCAGCCACCACCTGAGGGGAGCCACAGGAGCGGCCTTATTACGTAGGATGAAACTCCTGTCCCTGATGCTTTGCAGACTAAACACATCTATATTATAATCAATGTTCTGGAAGATATTTTCACATACGTAAGAACATCTAATCCCCTTCCCCATTCACTTCCTTCCTAGTTAACATAACTATTGCCATTAATACTATCAGACACCTATAAACGGAGTTCTCCGTGGAAAACACAGATGTTGTACTTCCAGCAGTACAACCTGCTGGAGAAAAAATAAAAATCAGGTTTCAAGTGATTTCATTTGAACAAACCTTAAAGTGCAGCTTTAAACCATGTATTATTGGCATCTGCCTTTAGAAGTTGTCAGCACCTCACTTTGGATAATTAATTCTACTTAAAGCAGTTTGATGGCAATACAGACTGATGAGCATGTGGGAAAAAAAAAAAAATAGAAAAGATAAAGGAAAACCAGAGAGACATGAAAAGATAGTGGAAAGTAAAGATAAAATATGTTCTAACAGCAATGTTTTATGGTGAGAAAAAAAGCACTTAAAAGGAAGAGAAAAAGAAAGAACTATAGCAGCTTAGAGAAGAACAAAATGTATGACGAAAATTCCTTTCAAAACATTTAATAAGATTATCATTATTATTATTATTATGTTTGTTGTTGGTGGTTTTATTTCTTCTTTTAAATACAGCTATCTAAGCTGAATATGGATCTTCACTGTATTCCTGCTTTTTTCTGACTCAGTTCTGAGCTGCTGTAACAGCAGATAGAATGATAACCTTAACTACAATGACATATGCATATACTTCTTCACTTTTCAAAACCCATTTATATTAGAGAACTGGTAGCAAGTATCATAAGGCTAGGTATGTCAGTGGTATATTAGTCAGAAATTTGCCTGCCAAAAGGAAGTTCACATCCCCTTTAGAGCATTCCCAGTACTGAATAAAAAGGTAAAGGATTAAAAATAATTAAATCTGTAAAACAGGAAACTTAAAAAAAAAAATCTGTGTGAAGATATGCTGTGCTTTATTCTAAGTCAATTTTATGCTGAATAGTAACTGCCTGTGCTGTTGTCCTCTCATTCAAGTTTTTTTGTGTCCTTCATTACTTCTATTGAACAAACTTCCCAAAGCTGTATTTCCCATTATGCATCAGGATAAAAGAATTCTCACAATGCCTTGCTTTGATTCAATAAGACAAAAGAGTGTGTTATATTACAGGAAGCACACAGGGTATGTATGGCCACCTCAGATAAACGGAGACAACTGTTGAAGTTTGGTTCAACTTAGCAAATCCACACTGCAGTACTTTAAGGTCCTGGAGATCCCTGGGGTTTCAACGAAGACAGCAGCTATAATACATACACCTCGATGTTTCAGCCTGCAAGTGTTTCTCTAGTACAATCAATAATTAACTAATTTATCCAGAAAAAGTATTCATGAATTTGAAGTGTTCAGTAGAAACGAATCATGTCCATGTTCTGACTACTCCACAACTACTTAACCAAATCTGGTCATCTTAAGCTATCTATCAGTCTGCTAGAGAGTGTTTGCTGAGATGGTGGTACAACTTCCAGCAGCTCCCAAGAGTTGCTGTGCCTCTTTTCTTAACATTTGTACACAAATGGCAAGATACTGCATTGCACCTGGAAGATATATGCGGCAGTAGACAGAAGACCACTTCCAAATAGATTAAAAGAACAGGAAATCATAGAATTATACAATAGTTAGGGTTAAGAACATGTGTGGAAAAAAAAATTAGTTAGGAAGCATGAGCTAAGGGAAGTCTTAGGTCTTAGGTCATGAAGGTGATATGACTGTGGCATAAGAGGAAATAGCAATCAGTTGGAGCAGTTATCAGTTGGAGCAGTTATCAGTTGGAAATAGCAGTCAGTTTCAAAATAATACTGAAATGTGTTTGAATGTGTAACTTACTCCAGGCAAGTGCTTACCTATAACAGTAGGCCAGGAAGAGAGCTGCTAGAACTGCAAAGCCCTGTTGTGTTTCTTAAATGATGATAAAAGGTACTAAGGTCTGAAAAGAAAGACAAAGACTGAAATATTATGTTCCTGGTATGTAACAAGTTATTCCTCCTCTGTGGTTAGTTAAAGCAAAGCTGTACTTCCTTTTTCCATTATAAAAGAATACATAGACATTTTGAGTTACCTACAAGGCCTAGACTTTTTAAAAAAATAAAAATAAATAAATAAATAAATAAATAGATGTCTACATTTTGCTCCCAGAGCCATAGATCAGCTCATTCCAAAATCAAAACTGCAGCCTGACAGGAATTCTCCTGACACTGAATACTGGAAACATTGTCTAAACCCAAGACACCAGAGAAATGTCTCCCTCTTAAAACTAGGTTTGTGTCAGAATCCAAATATTGAGCCTAGCTGAAAAGAGAAAGAAATTATTTCGGGTCATTTGATAATTTTTTTTTTACATAAAATAGACATAATAAACAATAATAACTGTACACTAGCACATTCCCATTCCTTTCTTTGAGAAAATCACAGGAGGTTGAAAGAGGAGAAATTTCACATATGAACAGCAGCAGCAGCTCTGGAAAATGTCATGCTACAGGTGATCTAAATGTAAATGAACACATGGTACTCTGGAACAGGAACTTAATGTTTGGGGTTTTTTTCTTTTCTCTCATCTTTTTTTCTGTTTTTAATCTGGATGGATTTATTTTGAATACTGAGACTGCTGTCTGTAAAGTTAGAAAACTGTGGGTCATGTCTAATAGTTTCACCCAGGTGGCAAGATGTCTCTGAGGTTTTCAGCAAGCTTAGAAGAGTCCCTGCCAATTCCCACGATGTTTCTCTTTCTGTCACCTCTCATGCTTAACTGCACGTTCCCTGCTCTCCTCGTAAGTCCCTCAGTCCCTGACGGAGCTGCATGAACCTAACACCACACATATTGCCTCTTAATCCCTGCCTGTGCCCATTCTGAAGCCTCTGTAAACTGTTATTCCCTGCTCAGAAGAAAAGCGACACTCTCCTTTTTCCCCAAATGAGCCACTCTTCTTCACGCGTATTCTTAACTTACAATTCAAATGAAAGAGGAGCCACCAATATGATAAAAATCAGTAAGACTGCTCACTCTTTACTACTGTCTTTCTCAATCTTGATTTTTATGGTGAGTAGTATCTCTTCCTATGGTCTTAATTTGCATTTCAATTTCCTATGAAAAAATGCTGCTTCAGGTATCAAGAGCACTGTAGCACCCTTACATTACACGGAGGGTGAATCAATTCTGAAAAAGTGTATATGCAGCTATATTACTTACAACTTTTTTTAGAGTTTTACCTTGCAGATTTTCATTTCTGACTTGCAAGAATAAGCAACTGCCTACTGCATACTACAGATCTGTGACTATCTTCCAGACACCTCTAAATGGAGCCCGTCAATTAATTGTACTTTGATTTCCATTGCTGGAAGTGTAAACTGTTCTCATCAGGTAGCTTCTAAATGCATAATCAAGGTAACATACATTCATGTCATGATATTTTACTTGTAGCAGCCTATAAATGTCTTCAATAATTTTTAAATTTGCTTAGCACAATCAAAATATAAAATGCCATCCATGGATTTTAAATGGTTCAATTTTATAATACTTGTTTAATTTTCTTAATTACCACACATCTATCCACTCCATTTTATGGATCAAACCCATAAAGCTAGCATTCATTAGTATGCTGAGGTTGCTTACATGCCTCATGAGCAAAAGCCTTTTCATAAGCAAGACACAAATAATTGTTTACTTCATCAGCTCTCTCACACCTCTCTAGATTCCTCACTGAAACTATAGATTCTCCAGTGTCTGGGGTTTCTTTTTTCCGTAAAATTCCCTCAGCATTCACTGAAATCAGGTTTACCAGCCATTCTTGGAACTAATGACTCATAACGTTTCGATTCAAAATTAAAAATAAATAGAATAAATGGGCAAGCATACACACACAAGGTGGTAAACCAGCAAAGGATTTTGAAAGAAATTAAAAACCATGAAAACACTGAAGCTCCTGTTCTGCTAAAGGGTATCCTTAATGCATGACAATTTAATCCTGGAATGAATTTAACAACTGCTCTTTCATATGCTCACAAAACTATGATTTACATCCCTCCCACAATTCTTTCCTGATAAGACTAAATAAACCAACTGAGCAGCTCTATCTTCCAAACTGTTAGTAGAGCAGTTACCAGTTAAAAAAAATAATAAAAGATGTCTTTGGGGCACAGGCTTCCTTTCTTCTACTTGTATCAATTCCAAGCAGACACTATTGCATATGCATTTGCTCATTTATTCAAGGATGATGCGTGTTATACATGGATTGTAGCAAAAGTCAGAATTAATTAGTGGAGGGATGGAAACTGTCAGTATGATTGCACTTTTTAAATGCTTCAGTTCAGTTTATTTAAAGTTCGTTCCAATGCTAAGGACAAGTCAAAACCAAATCTGCATCAACAATGAACCAGATGGTGAAATTTCAAGACCCACAAGAAAATTCCAGTGGCTTGACATCACAGCATGCTTCATTTCATCACGTAAACAATGAAGACTAGTATTTAGCCTTTAATGATTGTACATATAAAGTAACACAGACCATAGAACTTTTGCTCAGGTATTTCCAAATGTGTCGTGCACCTCCCAGCTAAACTGAAGTCAACAGAAACTGCAGTCGTTACATCACCTGGGAGATGTGCTTCTACCACAGTTTAATATTCTTAAAAAGTCTACTGTAGGATACCTTCGGTCTATCAGAGCACTGGAAAATAGCAAGAGTGTAGATACACAAGTAGCTTTTTGCCTATAGTGCTCAAAAACAAAGGCTTCAATGATGACAATAGTCAAGTCAGGACAAGAAAGAGAGGGTAAATTTCAAAAGTGACACATAAAGAAAAAAAAAAATCATTTTCAAAGTTTCAGAGAAACAAAAGCCAAGGAAGGGCAAAGAACGGGGAAAGAAAACAATTACGTGAAATTAGTTTTGTTCTCAAAGTGCTGGAAAAATGAAGAACTTCTATTTCATTAAATTGCCTAGAATGAATTTCTGACAGACTAGTTATTGGTTTTAACTAGCCACACTTTCTCAGGGAGGAGTACACACTTTAGCTCTCTGCTGCATCTGCCAGTGTCCTGCATACTCCAGTGCTCTATGTGGTGCTTTTAGTTGGTTCTCATCCAGCACTTACAGCTGCATTTCCACCCTTCTCTCCTGCGCTTAGTTTACTTCTGTTTGTCGCTCACCTATTCTGATTCAAACATGGTGCAATTCAAACCTGACAAAAGGCATCAAGAAATGGTGAAGACAAACATTTTTTTATAGTTTTTTTTGGAAGCTAATCACTTCTGGGTTTGGTGGGGTTTTTTACTTCCTTAATTTTTAGATTTCCCTTTGTTTGGCTGCAGCTTCATTTTGCCTTTGCCCATGGGACTCCAAAGGCTGTCTTCTGCCACTACTTTACCTCTTCACTGCCTCTAAGTGCAGACAGATGTTTTCAATATCCTATAGAAAAAATACCTCAGAAAGCTAAGCTAGGCTTTCCAAGGGACACTCATTTAAGCTACCAACCCTATACACTTGCAGTAAGCCACTGACAAATAAGTCATATAGGTCTACAAGTCATAATACCGTTTCATTTCTGCATCAAAGAAAATTCTGCATAAGTTTGGTTCTCTAAATAATGAGAAATATTATTATTGCTTCCTATTTATAGCGAACATCAGAAATAGAAGCTGTTTGTTTATTGCTGCATTTTTTCATTTTTTCTTTTAACCATTTCCAACCAATGTTTCCCATTCTCTTAACTGTTTCCAGCAGGGATTATTTTGCTTTGGACCCAAATGTTCAAAAGAAGATTTTTACACATCAACACCCCATGCTTCTTAGAGGCCACAGAAATATCAGATAGAGTCAGGTAGCAGAGGCTGAACAAAGCCAGGGTAGCAAGGGGCAAGGACAATCCCAAACATGCCCTAGTCTGAGGGAGTCTGAGACCTCTTCTAGTTACCCTTTTTCATTGCACCACTGGAAAACAGTGAACTTGAGACCAAAGGTAGCCACATGAGTTGGGGCTACTATAAAGAAAATTACAAACACTGAAAAACCCTTGACTGCTACAACAGGAACTCAATTCGTGATGTGAGCTGCTTGCTGAGGCAGAAAACCACACCTTATTGCACAGGCATTTTTCATCCATTAACTTCTCCATCCTCCCAGTCCTCCCGCTGGTTGAATCTCACCCCTTCCTTACCCACCTCCCACTCTGTTCTGTCCCTCAAAAGCACTCACTTTTCAGTCCTGTGTCCCTACTGCCCCTCTTACTTTCTGTTTGCTTTGGGTTGGGCTCCTCACCTTTTCCATTCAGTCATGGTAATGAACATATAAAGATGCACATGCACACACTGCTGCATCTTTTTTAGCTGAAGTACACTCCTCCAAGGATTATTCAATCTTGAAAACAGTTTTTTTTCCCCCACATGACTCATTTCATCCAAGATGACAGTATCTTGTCGTGCCTGCTGTCAGTTTGGCCAGCGTTCTCTTCCTCCTGTGTCACTTCCAGCAGCGATTCACAAGCCCACAAATTATTCTGCCATTACTTATATTTGTTTATGAAACTGCAAACAGATGGATAACGGTCTTCCAAAATAATAGTCACCTCCAGGCACACATAGTGACAAAGTACCATGAAATGCTTTTGTTTATACCCTGTGTTCTTCTTTATGATACATGAAAAGTGCTTAAATGGTTTCTGAAATTCTTTTGACTGAACTGCTATTCCTCAGTGAAGTCAGTTTTCCATAATGTTGTACACCTTACCCTCCACGCTCTCCCAAACCAACCCAAGAAGCCAAAAATTCAGTATTTCCGCTACTCTATTTTCCTCTTAGAAACAGGTGGAAAACATAATTTCTTTCAGGACTTAAAAGAAGTTACAGAAAAGGTTTCATTACTCTAGCTGCAAGAAGATACATTGGCATAGCTGAAGATAGTCATGAAAGACAGAAGACGACAGTTTTGCAAATTAATGGGCTAAAATTTAATGCGTCTGGAAATGAGCTCAAAAAAACCAGCACATTGAAGACCTAGATGCTTCCACTCAACATTTTTTTCTTTTCAGATTTTTTTTGCTTATGCTATGCTTTGTCCTGCTTTTCTAAACATAGTCTAGATCTAGTGGCCTCCTTTTTTCCTATAAGTCTCTGTTACATGTTAACACTTCATCTCTGTGTGAATGCAAAAGGAATAGAAAGGTGAATACATTCTGAAATGACAAAAGATATTCTAGTTTTGCTTTACGGCTTGCCCTTAAGTTAGAATAAAATGCAAATAAACTTACATATTTTTTGTTATTTTCTAGACTTGCCTATTTTAAGAAACCATATCTCTCTAAGCCTCTAAGGCTTTCTCAGACTTACACAAGACTGATTTAGGGTTGAATAGAAACATCCCCAAGCAAAATATAAAGATTAAATAAGAAATATTATCTCAAATTTAATCACGGTAGTTTGAATGTTACTGTAGTCATTCAGCATTTTTGTAGAACTCATCATTAAAATATCCCTGAAGTCCATGTTTTAGCTCACAAGAAAGTCAGAAAGGCAGTGTAACTCTCAAAGGTAGATTTTAGATGACATTTTTAGAGGGGTAATGGGCTTCAGCTCATTTCTAATGTAATGAACCTGACTTAGAGAAAAAAAGCCTTATCACCATTGCACCTAATGCAAGTGCTGCAAGATCCTTTGGGATTTTTTTTTCTTCTTTTGCATATAAGTTATTTTATTTTGAAATTGACTAACTAATAGTTTTATTCAATCCATAATAAATTCAGCAGCAATCAAGCATTTGAGATGGTGCTATGCCTTTTTTCTAGTCAGCATTTTTTTGATGACCCCCCAAAACCTCAAGGAACAAGCATGGTTTACCTGACAGCAAAAGCTCCAAAACACCAAATAAAAAGTTTACATCATTAGAATATATATTGAAGCAGCAGGTTAGTAACCAGTAAAATAGTTGCTAAATACTTTTTATGGGGTATTTTAAAACATTCAAATTTCTCTTTTAAAAAAGAAGCACACGAACAAACCAAACAGCAAGACTCATTTGTACCCTCCAGCATTTCCTGACTCATGATGTTTTCACAACGTATTTAACTTCCAAGCCACTGCAAGACAATAACTGACACACCTGACTGCACAGTTCCCTATTCTTCCTTCCTGTTCCCTCGTTTAGATTATCGTTTTATTTGTGCTTTAGAGAGTGTCAGTAAACACACAATTGAACGAGAGTCATCTGTAGATCCAGACAAGCCTAGTAACGATCAGACTAAATCACAGCCTTAGAAGACACAAGTTCTGTGGCAATTCCATGAAAGTGCTAGGTACGCTCAGCCCTTGCCTTTAAAGACCAATTCTTTGCCGTTCAAAAAACATGTACCGCAGAACCCAAGGCCTGGATGACAAACCAAAAAGAAAGAAAGGGACTGTCATGTAAAAAGCATTTTAAAAAGATTCCATTTGCAGACATCACATTGAATAGAATCTGAAACATATAAAGCCCAGTTCTGGAACTGAAAGAATACATTTGATGTCATGTTTGTCAAGATTAATTTGAATTCAGCAGCAGCCTGCAGATTTCTAAAAGGGCTAAGGAACTTATTGGCACAGTACTTGGCCCACCACTGTATGTCTAAAATTCATAGACTATAGGAATCACATTGCAGCATACAGTAACTTCTGAATTGTGTAATAAATACATTTCCAGAGAACATAAAATAGTAACAATGAAAATGGTTGAGTGTCTTTTACAATAACTTCACAGAAAAAGCCAGGAATATAATGCACTGTACATAATCACTGTACTGGAATGTCATATTAATGACCATGCTATACACTGAAAGATAACTTTTCAAAATGGTTTACCTATTTTCTCCTAAAGAAAATGGGATGAAGTTACATCAGGGGAAGTTCAGACTGGACATTAGGAAAAGATTCTTCACTGAGAGGGTGGTCAGCTACTGGAACAGGCTTCCCAGGGATGTTGTCACAACACCAAGCCTGTCAGAGTTCAGTGTCTGAATAATGTTCTTAGTTATATAGTTTAGCGTTAGGTAGTCCTGGTAGTCCTGTGAGGAGCAGGCAGTTGGGCTCAATGATTCTTATGAGTCCCTTCCAACCTGACATATCCTATGATTCTATGAAATACTCATATCTGCATTCTGCATTTTTAGTCCCAGGCAGGACTATTTACAGTGCACATGTGGAAAATTGATAGATTCTGCACATTTGGTGCTCTGTTCATGTTTGCTACATTCAGCAGAATATAAGATTTCAGACTTAAAATATGTTTCCTAGCTCACCCCGCTGTATAAATCAGTGTATTAAGCCAGCCTAGCAAAAAAGCAGAGGCAGACACAGGGAAAATGTGCTTAATAAAAGACTAAAAAAAAAAAAAAAAATAGGCAGGATATTTTCTTATATAAGTAATGGTAAATAAACTTTTATATAGTGAGTTACTTACCAAAGCACAAGACATTTTGCAGCTGTTCCAAAGGTAGGGTGGAAGAGGGCAGGAAAACTGTACTACAAAAAAGAAAAAGTTTATTTGCTCACAACAGATTTGCTGCTTAGAAAGAGGAACATACTGTTGAAATAAGGAATGCAGCTCTTAAGCCACTGACACACATTCTTCATAAAGGTAAAAAAATATTGCCTTTTCAGAGAAAGAAAGTTTATACTCCAAACTATAAAATATACATCTGACTGCAGGAGGCCAATTTAAGGAATTTATGTTTATTTATAGGGATATTGCAGCAGGCTCTCAGCTGAAAAAGTGTGGGGACATTTCTAGAGATGTTTGCTTTGTCACATTTCACAGTTCTCAGTTAATTTGTTTTATTCTTTTGAGATATTCCCAGAAGAAAATGAGAATACCTTCTGTACACATAGAATTTATCTGTCCCTAATTGTCTTTCTGGCTCATCCTTCTCCAAGGGTTCTCAAGAAAAATATTCTAAAATGTAACAAAAAGAAATTAGAGGTAAAAGAATATGCTGTATATTATGGGCAGAAAGTAGAGGAAATTGTGATTCACTATCAAATGTCATAATGGTAGGAGAACCAATTTATAAATTCAAGGTAAGGTTGTTTCCTGATGCATCATAAAGATACATTTCTTCTTAAAGCATGGATTTATTATGCTTGATATCAGATAGCCAGCCTTGCCAAAGAAAAATGCAACATTCTCTGAAGGATACTTGATATCAGTGAACCATAGTATTACTGCTACTGCTAATAATCCTAATAATAGCAGAACATGAACATAAAGGAAAAGTAAATTCTGAAAATCGAATGCTTCTATAAACAGCATCAATAAAAACACCAAGTTAAACTAGACAGAGACAGAAAGACAAATGTAATTAACTCACTCTGCAACTTTACGGAGAGGTAAAAGAAAGGCATGCTATATGATTTGTCCTGAGATTTTTGTCTTCATGCTCCAAAATCACTTATGGGCAAGGTAAATTTCTTTTAGCCTGAATAATTAATTATTAGTATTTATTTTGAGGGTTGCTGATGCACTCAAACTCAAAAAGCAGCCTGAACTGACCATTTGATGACATTTTACAATAGGTCCTTTTGCAGTAGTACGCTGTATAAAAGGAAGCCGCAACGAAAAGAGAAACAGCCCAGGAGGAATAAGAACAAGAGTTATCAAAGAAATTATATGTTAGACAGAAGTCAGAAAAAGTCTCCAAGAATGATCTCTGGAGAAATAAGTGGAAATATATAGAGAAAAACAAGGAGTGTGTCCTGGGCAGATCATTACCTCTGGCTTAGTAAGGCAGAGAAGATGAAATACTTGCAGATCTGGGAAAAGGGAGAAGAAAGGAGAAAGTAAGACGTTATCTTGACAGCACCCTTCCTCTAGCTGATGTGATAATCAGTGAGATCAAGCAGACAATCATTTAGTACTACAAAGAAGACAATTATCTTTCTGTGGCATTTGGCCAAGCCACACTAACTCATCACAGGCTAGATCAGACTTTCTCTAAAAGCCCACATCTTCTGTTATTTCCAGTAAGATAGAAAGCCATGTACCCATGTTTAAAATGGGTTCTACGTTATGGAGACAAAGAGACAAACAAATGGAGCTTATGGACCCTAAGGAACCATAAAGGAAAGTATCAGAAAGTATCAGAAAATAACTGAAGCAAAATTTGAAGGGTACAATCCAAAAGATTTACAGAGCTGTGACAAAGCATAGAGAAGAGGAAAATAAAAATTAAAACACTGCTGTGAAAGAAGGAATGAGACAAGAAGGAAGAGAGAAAGAATGAGGTGAAACAGACTCTGGAAAGGGCAATGTGATGGATTCCTGGTAGAATGAAGTGAGGAGGAGGGGAGAGGAAGACAGGGAAGAGACAGGATAAATAAGGAAAAATGATGCACCATATGAACTTTTGTAGTTTCCACTCATCTTTGTCTTCTAATCCTTCATTTTGCTCTGATCTGACTAAATGGCACACTGAAAACATTTTGAAGGTAGTCTGAGGAAGTGGGGCTGTGTGTGCTGCCTTCAGTGGGCTTGGGCCTCCCCCATCAGCAGTTAATAAAGCTCTTTTGACAATTTTAGAGAGATTGGAGAGTAAATGCTCTCTGGGGGAGGGAAGACACTTCATTTTCAAGCTGGAAAAGGAGACATAAGTTATCTTTCAACTACCTAAGTGGGTTGTAAATTTCAATGCCTTTTTGCAGCTTAAACTTAGTAAAGCTGTATGTGTGTGGGCACTTCTTTTGCTAGTGTCTAACAGTGGCAGCACAAAGACAATGGATATCCTGCTTTCTGCGTTCTGGCAATGCAGTCTTTGCCATTAACCGAAACTCAAACCTTAATAGCAAAAAAAAAAAGAAAGTACAGTATGGAGAAAAGGCAAAGGGATGCAAGAATGACTTCCTTCAACTTCTATCATCACTGCCTTGTGAGACATCTTTTCACATTGTCAAATTCCATAACTAGAGGAATATTGTGTCCCAAATCATCTTATTGGCCACATTAATTTAAATTTTTACATCCATTTTTTTTTATTTGATGCATCTGTGCATTCACTGTTACGCATATAAGCTTGTTAAAAAAAAGATTTTATTCTGTCATCTCATTTGTAATTAAGCCTAAATCATGATTTAAGCTTGCAAAAGCAACAAGGGCACCATTACACCTTAACTTGCCGTAGGTTTTTTTTCAGCTGGGACACACTTTAAATGAGAAATACATAAACCTAAAGCATGATCATGTGAAGGGTGTTGAGAGAATTTGAGCTCTACATGGAAACTTGAAGCGCAGAAGGTCGCAGAGTGACTGAATGAGTTCTTGGGGTATCTATAAGGTTACTATGGGTGAGAAGTTGACAGGCCTTTAGATGGATGATTACAGAATAGTGGACTCCCGAGTAGTCTTATAATGTTCTACAATATCCATTCTGTGAAGGCTGGAAACACAGATGCTGTTTGTTATGTGCCAAGTATCATCAAGAGAGCAAACTGGAGGTAACTCCTCTAACTCTTCACTAGCCCACCAAATTGTCTGGTTTTGCCAACAGGGCATGGCTGCATTGCCAGAGTCAATGTCATGCAAAGACACATGAGGAAAGCTGAGAAACACAACAGAGTAGCTCAGGTACAAATCCACACTAGTGAAAACAGGCTCAGTCTCAGTGATTCCATGTTGAAGCCAATCTAGGTACAGAATAAACAGTACAGAAACACATTATCAGAAACTAAGACACTATTTTTGCTTAAAGGATGAAATACATCATCCAGGAAGATAGAAAGATTAGCATGTAATTTACTTAAGAAGAAGAACAGATGTTAAAAAATGGAAGGGTGTGAAACAAGCTATTTGGGAAATACTTACACTACTTTTTGTTTCAGCAGTTTATGCAATAAAATCCTGTTAGGGGTGTAGGCAGGGAGGTTAAGATGTTTGGGGTTATTTTCCTTTCAAAAAATATCAAGTATTTTCTTCATTGTTGCTGGCTTTATTTTTTTTTTGCCTGAGGAGCTCCGTGGGTGGCTTGAGAACAACTGGGTCTACCGAATTACAACTTACAGGATACCAAAACCTGAGCAACTGAAAATTGAAGAGGTTTTTAGACTTGAAATGTGATAAATCAGTCTCTTAAGCATCCATCAAACTCAAAAAAAGAAACCTTTGTTTCTGAAATGTCCCAGCCCACAGTCTTTTACATCAGGCCTGAAACAGAATACATTAGTTTCTTCCTTCTGTCTTACAAATTGTTTTCTTCAAATAAACCTCAAATCTTGCTATGAACAAAAAGAAGGCTTTAATGCTTCATAAAGAATCTAAAAATATAAAAAATCATCTGATAAAAACTGTATTAACAATAAAATATCTGTGAGTTTTTTTCCTTTTTTTTAACCACAGTCTTAACAGAATTGTAGAAATGTAGATTCAAGAGAAATAGTGTCCATGAGGTTTCAGGATTCTGCACATGCAGACACAGAAAACACCTTAAAAGATTTCTAAGCAATGCTTTCTGAAATGAAAGATTTCCTTGGGATTCATTCAACTTAAAAATGCAGTAAACACAATCCAAATAGCAGAGTCAACATGAATGTCGGCTTTTTTTATTAAAAAAAGTCATAAATGTAATTTCCAAGTATTACTGCTTTGGAAGGAAGACAGAGGAAATGTTATAACTGAGGTGGAACATTATTCTGGCATACCTACACAGTTTATACTTATTTCCATAATACTTCTGTAATGTTTGCGTACTCTTTTTTCTTCAAAACAATGAGGTTTAGTTCAAATAATTTCTTTTATTAAAAGTGCTACTTAAAACACTTCTTTACTAGGTATTCTGCTTCAAAAACTTTTGTTATTTTCTTGAGTGACTGTGGTGGATTGGTCATGGCTAACAGACATACACACATCCACTGCCCTGATGGACTGGCAGAAAATAAGAACAAGAGCAAGAAACTTTGCTGGATCAAGATAAAGACATGTGAATCTCTTACCATTTACCATCATGGGCAAAGCAGACTTGACCTGGAGAAATTAGCTTAATTTATTGACAATTAAAATAAGTATTTAATTAACAATTTATGTAGTAGGGGAAAAAGAAAAAGAAAAGAAAAAAGAAAAAAAAGAAATAAACATTTACAGACTTGAGAAAAATATTTATTTTCCCCTTTTCCCAAGTTCAATTTCACTCCAAACACCTCCACGCTCCCCTTGCTATTACCACAAGTTCCATTCAGTCCCTTCAGTGAGGCAAAGGGCAGCATAGGGACATTGTGTTCAGTGAGTAGAGGTTTCTGTTTGCTGCTCCTTCCTTCCTACTTTTTATTCTCCAGTGTGGATTGACCAGAGGCCGCAGTCCCTCCTGGAGTTTACTTGCTCCAGCACAGGCTCATCCTTGGGTGCAGTATCTTCTGGGAAATACCTGCTCTGTCATGGGTCCTCCACAGGCCACAGTCTCTTCAGGGGCAAAGAGTGTCTGCTCCACCACAGAGTGTGGCCTCCTCTGACCTTGGTGCTCCTTTTGTTGGTTTTCAACCTTTTTTTAACTTCCTCTCTCCCTGTCTGCTGTTTTCTGTCCTTAAGTATTTTCACAGAGGTGCCACCAGCTTGGCTTCAGGGCTCAGCTGTGTCCTGTGGTGGATCTGTCATGGAGCAGCCCTGGCCTTTTCTCATGTCACCCCCAATAAGAAAGCCTTGCTATGTAAACCTTATAGAATGGTTAAAAAAGATTAAATATGCTCTTTGATCCAACTGAAAAGAACAGAATTCATGGCAAGTTAAAGTAAACAGGTGATAAACAGCTCACATCTTCAAAGGAGGTTGTCCCAAATATTTCAGCAATACCCACTAAGAACAAACACCCACAGAAGTAAATCAGTCACCAGGAAATGCACAAGTACTGAGTACTACCTTCCAAAGACATCTGTATTTGTAAAAAGGCATAATTCATTGTCTTTTTACAGACAGCCTACTAAAAATAAATAAAGATGTCACCATAGTAGGTTGAAGCTACATGCCCAATAAAAGCATTAAAATGGTTAAAGAGATACTGAACTTTCTGCCTGGAATACAAACTTTGGTTATATGCATCAAAGTTAATTACATTCATTATTACAAATCAAAAGTTGTGGATGATACCTTTTATATCTATGTTAAAGAATAAAGTAACATGTTTCAATTAAGAATATTATGAGAAAAGTCAACGCAAAAGTAATCAGCAGAAAGGTGATCAGATAATTAAATCACAATCAGAACGACCTAGAATAGCAAGAATTCTTATCACTATTAGTAGATCTGATTTTGAGGACAAAATATTCATAGATACCTTTAAGTCCTGAGTAGATTAGGCATTGATCAAATAAGTTTAAAGTAACAGGACATCTAACAGCAAATAAAACTTGGGAGAACATAACATAACAATGAAGTCATAACTAACTATGTCAGAACCAAGAGCCACTCAACTTAGCTTCCCTCCCAGAAAACGTCCTTCCCCCAAAGACCTTAGTTGCCAAAATCAAGGCAAATATAAGAAAAGGACACAAAAATAATTTATTTTTTTTTTCAGTCAGACCAAGAAGATACAGTTCAGGTTAAGAAGTGTACAACCAATAGGTTAATAAAACTGGAAATTAGTAAATTCACCGACACATACATGACAACAGGGAAGAACAAATACTGAAAAAGTAGAAATTTACCTGCAAATGGGAATGAATTACAGATTCTTCACCACATAAAAGTGAGCACTTCATTTCCCAGAAAATGCAAGCATGTAAGAATATATTCTATGTCAATATAATCATTCAAAGCACTAGTGTGTCTAGACATTGGATTAGAAAGTTGGATTAGATAAATCAAGAGCTAGAACTGAAAATGTATGTGCCTCAAAGAGAAATTCTTACTTGAGCAGGAGAACCACAGTTAGCTGCCCTTTGAAGATTCACATCAGTCAGGAAAGTACATTCATCAGTGGTCTACATGCAGTTTTGTACAGGGCCACCCATAACATCTGAAACTCTGTAGATGAGACTTGAAAAACACAGCACTCTAGTTAAGGTCGCCCAGGGAGGAAGACCACTGCAAAAATTACACTTACTCTTCTCCTCTCCTTGTGTTCAAGAAATCTTTATTTCCTGTACTGAGGCACACCACCAATAAAAAGGATAGAACATTATTGCTATCACTGCACTTCTAGGGAGGCATGTGAATTTGAATTCCTCCTAGGCAAGAAGAGGAACTGAGATGTAGTTTCTCAGCATTCTGCTTTTATGCTCTGATCATCAGCCATGATCCTGCATGGATGAGCACTATCAGGCACACTTTGAAAGACAAAAGTGAACAAAAGTGCTCACTGACTTGGGGACAGAAAAAAAGAGAAAAGGGTCCAGAGTTTCAAAAGAAAGTTTGATACACTTGCTTCATCTTAGGCAGAAATCTCAAGCAAGTCACCTGTAGGATGGGATTTAAGAGCCATCCTATTTGTGTTTGTGGGGCAGGTCAGGAGCTGGATTTTTGTTTGCTTTTTGCTTAGTGTACTAGTGTCATGGTTTGAGCCCAGCCATAAATCAGAACCACGCCGCCACTCTCTCACTCTCCCCCTTCCTCCCCCCCCAACCCCAGGGGGATGGGGAGAAGAATCGAAAGAATGTAACTCCCACGGGTTGAGATAAGAACAGATAAGAACTAAGGTATAACACAAACCACTACTGCTACCACCAACAATAATAATGATAAGGGAAATAACAAGGGAAGAGAGTACAACCGCTCATCACCCACTGACCAAAACCCAGCCCAACTGAGCAGTGATCTAGCCTTTCCAGGTCACTGCCCCCAGTTTGCATCCTGGGCATGATGTCCTGTGGTATGGAATACCTCTTTGGCTAGTTTGGGTCAGGTGTCCTGTCTCTGCTTCCTCCCGGCTTCCCCTCCTCCC